>CANYBF010305422.1:0-63256 GCA_948192965.1 Dalechampia spathulata
AAAAAAATTAAAATCTTTAAAAAATTATGAAAATATAAAAATATATTTTTTAAAAATATGAAATTTTACAAAACATTTTTAAAAATTTAAACTTTTTGAAAAATGTATCATATATGTAATACATATTGAAAGGATTTGAAACGTATATTTGGAAACTAAAATTGTAAATTATAATTTTCAAAATAATATAATTTTTAAAAAATATACTTTTATATTTTAATAATTTTAAATTTTAAAAAATATTTCTATAGGAAGTAATATATTATATATTAAAAAATAAAAAGTTAAAGAATATCAAAAATTTTAAAATTACAAAATATCCCTTATTATTAAAAAATTTTTTATATAAAAATAATAGATCTAAAAGAATTTATTATTAAAATCAAATTTTTAAAAAATTTCACTTTTTTATATGAATATATAATTTATTTTAATAATTTTTAGTTTTAAAAAATATTTTTGTAGGAAGTAATATATTATATATTAAAAAATTAAAAAATTAAAAAATATCAAAAATGAAAAACTATAAAATATTTTTATTATTAAAAATAAAAATATTTTTTATTATTAAAAAATATTTTAATAAAAAATAGATCTAAAAAAATTTATTATTAAAATCAGATTTTTAAAAAGAATTTTACATATTTTTTATAAATTTATAATTTATGTTAATATATTTTTTATTGATAATATAATGAGATGATTTAAATTGTATTTATTTGATGTAGTTATATTTTATTAAGATTGTATTTAATTGATAAATTATATTTATTTTATGTAGTTATATTTGATTAGGATTGTATTTAGTTAATAAAATCGCATAAAATTTTAAATTGATATTATTTATATTAAGTTGGTATGATTTTTACAAAATCTGATATTTTTCTAAAAAACAATAATAATAGACAAAGTTAAGAAAAAACATCAGTAATATAAATACCTAACCACGCAATCTCGCTTCTCTTTATCCTAGGGTTTTACAGTTCACATTCGCAGGGCTGCGAAAGCGTACTAGCTATACCCATGGCTTGCACCATCGATTTTCGATGTCTCGATGAGGGATTCGGCGGCAAAACCTACAAGAGGAAACGCGAAGCCCAATCTCAATCGATCACCATAACAGAAGATGACGAAGCATCGATGGAAATCGATCTCAATGCTCCAGCATCGAAACGGCCAGCCGTATCATCTGCGGAAGATTCAAACAAACCGGCATATGGAAAGCCAACGTACGACGGCGTGATAGCTGGGAAAGAATCAGGCCGGAAGTGGAAAGTGGTCCGAAAACAAAGAGCGTCAGCAAGGCATGTAAGCGTGAAAGGTACGACATTTGAGGAAAGAGAGCGGCAGAAGGAGATAAAGAAAGCGTACAGAGAAAGAAAGAATGAGTTAAAGGAAGAGATCAGAAGGAACAAGCAAGAGAAAAGGAAAAAAAGAGAAGAAAGAGAGAAGAAGAAGAAAGAGAATATATTGAGGTCTGGCACGAAGTTACAGAAGATCACTAACCCTAATACTCTGAAGAAGATTGCTAAAAGTAAAGATAGGAAGTTGCTTAAACTTGTACCTGATGATGTTATTAGCGGAAATCAGGGTAAGAAAAGCGGTAAGAACTAGAGTTTTGTTCCCGTTCTGTTTCGAGTCGTCTGATTGTTGTCTCCATATACATAGAGATGCAAGAAATTTTGTTATTCAGGGTGTTTCAATTGTCAATGAATTCGAATTTTTGTTTGTGCTTTCTACAAATTTGTTATCTTTAGAAATGTATTGTTGGAAGTGGGTTTCTTTCTACTTTTGTTTAGCTTGGCAGACATCCTTACGGGAGCAGAGCTCATATCCAAAGCCATGAATCCATGAGTCGATTCTGGTAAAGAATGTCTTGGATGTATGAATTTCTAGCAGAGCTGATGATACGCAAAGGAGTCTTACTGGAATCTATTATCAGCATAAGCTGTTCATTGATGCATCAGATTAACATTTCTAAATCTGTGACCAAAACCACCTTATCGTACGAAGGAGAAAATTAAATCAAAATTTCAAGATTACCAGGGATTAATTACCAACACTAAAACGCACCGTTTTCTTGATGAGCGTACTAGTCGCATGGTACACTTGCCGCCAATCAAACGTTGGGCAAGTGGCACTGCAGCAGTACTGTAACAGGCAGGTACGTTACCCTTTTTCCTGTCAGTGCCCCCCAAAACCCCATTGTAAACCTAATGGAGTTTCTGTGAATTACCTCTCAATCAAGAGGCGGAGAAATGAACTCCCACCGGAAAATTTAGCGTGGTGGGTTTTCCATCAAATGCGGGCTGTTTCTTCAGTCTCCAATATTAAACAGGTATCTCTCCCCTCTCCCTCTCCCTCTCCCTCTCCCTCTGTCCTCATAACCATGAGATTACTGTAATCTGTAGACCAGTGATTTGCCCTTAAATCAGAAAAAACGTGAAGTCCTTTTAGTTTTCTAATTTGCCCTTAAATCAGAAAAAACGTGAAGTCCTTTTAGTTTTCTAGCACTCGAAGAGTTTTCTCATTTGAGAAAGGGATTAACTTTACCTAGTTATGATTTATAATATATAATAAACACAAATTTATTTATTGACTGCCTTTATCTTTGTTTTTTCATTTACAGTATATATTATATTTCTCTTGGAATCATGGCCTTGTACTGACGATAACTATGCAGCATTTTCTCCACAGATTGGAAGGTTCTAAACATGGAGTAAGCATTGTGTGCCAAAATGGACCATGAGATGCTTCAGCTGGCTCTGCAAGACGTAGAAATTGCCAAAGCATTTCATGAACAATGATTATGCAGCTGCTTGAAATACGTTAACACGGATTCAATGTTATCTTCCAGCGTTTGACAACATTTCTGGCATGATCACTGTCTGTGATATCTTACAGTCGGCTGGCTATGACTTCTTATGTTGCGGCCCTGACTATTGTTGGATTCTCGAGGTTTCACCAACTGCTACTGAACTAACAATTAAAACCCAATACATGAAATTGGTCACACTTATAGGACCGATTAATAACAACTTCCCATGTGCAAAATTAGCTCTTAAAATCATCCATGATGCCTTTTCTGTGCTTTCCGATTCAACGAAGCGCTCAATATTTGATATGAAGAGGGCTGTGAGTTTGAAATCTTATGACTCTGGAAACCTGCAGGAAATTCACGTTGTCAACTCTTCTAAGCAGTACCTTGATGAAAGACGGGATACCGAGCTACAGCCTGCAGATTCTCCTGGTGATAGACCGTATCAAACCAATGTTGAAGGCCCTGATGACCATATTAGCGATAGAAATTACTTGCAGGAAATTGATGGGTTTATTGAAAAAGTTCCTGGGTATACTGCTGCTACAAGTGATCATGATCAAGATCATCACGGGTTTCTTTCAAAGACCGAAGATTTTACAGTTGGTCAAGTTTGGGCTATTTATGATGATGAAGGCATGCCAAGAAAATACGTACAGATTGTTAACATTATGGTGCATGAATCACCCTGTAGAATGTGTGTAAACTGGTTGAAACCTGTCCCAGACAGTGCACATCTGAAGAAATGGTCTGAGGCAGGCTGGCCTATGGTATGTGGGCCCTTCAGTGTAGATAGGAGCCATACAACTCATATTGAACCATCATCATTCTCACTCGGCGTCTCCATATGAGAGTATGTTGATCGAAATATACCCCAGAAAAGGAAAGGGCTGGGCTATTTACAGAGCTCTTGAACCACTATTATGGTGCTTAAATCCGAAAGAAAGAAAAGACTACAAATTGCAAATCATAGAAATTCTAACTGGATATGCCAATCAGGAAAGTATGCTCGTGGCAGGTTTGGTGAAAGTAGAGGGAATTGAAGATATCTATACCACAGGTAACAATAGTGACTCTCCTTTTCAAATTCCTGGAGTAAACTTGTATATGTTCTCCCATAGAATTCCAGCACAAATATTTGCAAGTGAACATAAGATCTCCGGCAAGATGTTTAAGCTTGATCCTTTGGGGCAGTTCCCAATGTTGTAAACTATTTCACGCCTGCCCTGTCCATTCCTCCTCTGCAACTGTCGGATAAAGAGTCGATAACGCAGAAAAGATCAGCAAAAGCCTTTACGTCAGACCAAGTATGGGCTGTACATGGTTTCCCAGACTGGATGCCCAGGCGATATGTAATAGTGAACGATGTAGTTTCAGAGAGCGAAATATGTGTTACAGCCTTGGAGCCTGTCCCCGTATCTATTGACGAGACACGCTGGATCAAAGAGCACATACCATATGGTTGTGGGTTGTTTGAAGCTAGTTAGACCACCATTATCATGAACCTGACTAGGTTTTCACATATGGTGAAATGCGTTCGAAACAACTTATTTTACAAGATATATCCAAACAAAGGTGAGATTTGGGTGAAAGTACAGGAACTGGAGTAGCAGATGGAAGCTTGCTGATCTCAGTAATTGTCGGTACCAAATTGTTGAGATTGTCTGAGACTTCTGTGAGGAATCTGGGTTAGTGGCACTAAATCTGGAAAAGGTGGCCGGTTGTGCTACTTTCTTTCGCAGGCAGTTCTATGATGGTTTTGAATTGGTCAGGGCGGTTCCACCAACAGAAATGCCAAGTTTCTCCCACCAAATACCAGCCTTTACCGTTCCAGGAGCTGAGGCGTATAACATCCCTGAAGGTTCTTGGCACCTGGAATCTGATGCACTACCTCCTAATGTCAGCCATAACTTCATCTGAACGATCCATGTGAAGCATACAAACAATATATAGACTTGACTTTTGCATCTATCACTATTATGAACTTCATTTATTTCTCAATAGTTTCACATTTACATAGATGCATATTCCTTACAAATGGATCATAATCCATGCATGCCTGAACCGGCAAGAAATTCCTGAACTTTTTTTAGACATCAAATACACGGCGGAATTTCTGAGCAAAATCAATAACAAAGGTGCGAATTTCCATTGGTGCAAGTTCCACCAATAGTTTTGCAGGATCAACAGGTCCACCTCTTTTTAACGTTTCTTGTGCGGCGGAACCTTGTGATTTCCAGACAAGTCTCTTCTTTTCCATTTCTTTCCTTTCTTGATTTGCAGACAAGCTTGTTTCGACCACTTTCCCAATCTGAAAACAACATGGACAAGAATTCATCAGAAGAGAGAACAAAGTGATTCCTGGTTTTAGATGTCGAGAGACATTGCTTCTACCTTCTTGCCAGGGAACAATTTCTTCAGTTCCACACTAGTCATTACGGAAAGATCCTTGTCCTCGCCAATCTAAGCATAATTGCAAGATGCAGAACAAAAGTAAGGTTTGATGAGAAAAAAAAAAAGCCCAACACATTTTGATGGGCAGATGAATGATTTCTGGCATAGTTTTGAGAACTAGATAAAAACCTCGTATAAATGTGCCAGCCGAAGAAGAACTTTTCCATTTTCCAGCTCCTGCATATTTCAAGGTATGAGGGATCTCATAACAGAAAAAGGATGTAGTCCTGAATTCATGGAACATTTTCATTTCTTTATAACATCTGAAACCCTGGTTACCTGGAGAGTTATAACTGCAACGTTATCAGGTAATTTATAGGAGGCGTCAATTCCTGAGAAAGTGGTTAAATGAGAATTCATCCACTTATCCGCATCCTGCACGAAGAAAATACTAGTGAGAAACTAATTCCAGAGGCTCCTTTATTAATTTATTATAGCTTTACCTCTTCGGCAAAAGCCAGCAAAAGGGGTGAATATATCTCCTGACCGAAAGAACGTCGCCACTTGGCACCTTCTCCTACAGGATCAATTCTGTAATAATGTTTCCCTTGGATCTGAGGAAAAAAGGAGCCAGTTATACACCTTGGCATGTTAGTTATATTATTACCAAGGAAGTTCCTTTTAATATTTCATATTTTGCAAATCCAAAAGCTCAAGGCTTTATTTGGGTTTCAACAATATAGAAGCAAGGATGCAGAAAGTATATTATTTGTTAAGCAAGGAAGGGACCGGTGAAAAGAATCCAGAATGTTTTCGAGCAATCGGGTAACTTGCATCTTCATAGCCAGTGAAATGTTCTTACCGTCAACCCTGCACATTTATCGAGAACGCAAACTGTTTCGTTTAGAGCCTCTGCAACACCCCTAGAATCATCAAGCAGCAATCTCCTGCATCACAAGAGTAAGAAATAACAGACATGAAGTCCCATTTACAGACTAACAACAAAACCAAGTGGCATTATATTGATTTCTCTTTATTGGCATCAATTATTTTTTGCGCGAAGTGAGACTTCAACTCCAGTCATCCGACGTTGGGTTACACTGCCTGGCTGATGGTGTTCAAATAAAATATATAAAAAAAGATTGTCACAGCAAGAGGAATCGAACATACCGATGGAGCATCAATTCTATTTGCCCGTCAACTAAGCTAGATCCTCCTAGAGGCCGATCCACCAGAACTGAAAGTTCTTTCTTATTGTCTTGCGTGTAAATTCCAAGATTAATCTGCATGCACAAAGATGACCCAGAAATTGACGTTAGAGGCAAGCAACCACTTATCTACCCACCAGCATCTATACTTGACACAGGAACTGAAAAAGAAAAGACTCCTTCCAATAAACTGTAAGCAGACATGTTCACTTCATTATTAAGAGAGGGAGATACTGTAAGCGAACTAAAGCTGCAGCTCTGCCACCCTTAAGCAAAGACCGCTGCTGCAAAAACTTACAGGGTAGTAATTGCCGGCAGCAGGCTGATTCACTTCTAGATCCCAGTCCTCTCTATAATCACGAATCTGGAAACAGATATTTTAGACATTTGAAAACAGAAATCGAATGATCACAGCAAGAAGCAACAATTTATATATGCAAAAGAGCAAGCTAATTTTGTGCCAGGTTGAGTATGAAGCAGAATAGCACATATCAGACATACTCTTTTAATAAAATCGCGTCCATTAGAATCAGTATAGAACGTCTTGTTCGTGTCTAAAGTAGTTGTAATCTGTGTTGCAACTTCTTTGCCAACTCTATCGTTGATGGGTATAGGCCCGACCTGTAATGCAGATATTATCAAATGTGGAACGTGAAAAGTGCACCAAGATAAGATCCACTGAGAAATAGATCAAAAACAGAAGTCTATATTTTACTTTCAGTACCACTGAAGCAATCATGTTAATTCGATAAACAGGATTAAAAAGAAGCACTCAAATGGCGAGCTTACTATAAATTCAACTTCGACATGCTCTCTCCCCTTGAATAATCTGGTGACCTGCACGTGTGTAGAAAGCATATCAGCAAAGGTAGCATAAACTGGAATCTGAACGAGGAAAGCTACATATGTACAGTAAAAGCTAGAGATTATATGCATGCAGATTCCTTAATTTTCTTGGCAGGTACAACATGAAAAAGATCTCCTGTTTGGGAAAAAAAAACATAAACATAAACAGACAGGTAATTGGAACAATACCTGATATATCCACTGATTGATCTGTTGATGCACTTCATCAATTATAGGTCCACGAACAACAGTCAGAGGACGCTGGAACACCAAATAGAATTTTATAATAAGCAAGAATTAGAATTATTCTGTCATGTAAGATACGTTATAAAGGCATTACATACCTGTCTTTCAGGCTTGATGGGAAATGTCCCATTTGGACGGAAGATATACGCTCCGGCATTCTTAAGGGCAGAAAAACAACAAATTATAAAAGATTTGCAAATTTTGTAAAAGCAAGGTCAAAAGATGTTGAAGGAGAAATTGGATCTGCAAGAGGAACTTTGCTGTACCAGTACCTGTGGATCTTTATCATTTCCAGTTCCATTATACCCCGCATAAAAACTGAATGACAGTTCGACTGATTCATCAACCTTAACAAGTTGAACAAATTTGTGACCATGCATGAAGAAAATATATTAAAACACATTCAAATACAGACAACAGGACAAAAGAACTAACAATCTCAAAAATGGTTCCAGAAAGTACAAGTTTAATTTTACAGAACCAAGCATACTTACTGAACTTCTGCTATTAATGTAACTAGTTTGTTTGCTTTCATCTGGAGAAATAGTAAGCTTCAAATTTCCTTGTCCAACTTCTATAGTAGATTTGTCATTTCTTTGAAATTGGTGTATGTCAGATTTGATTGATAAACCATCTGTACTTGAAAATGAATTGAAATGACGAAGGAACATCAGTAAGAAGAAATGGGCATCAAAATTGCCTAGCTTAATAAGATTTTTGACAACAGAACACCACAGATGTATTAGCTAACCTGCCCTTTTGGCACCTGTAATGGTGTAAGTGCTGAAACCAAAAGGAGGAACAGAGACTGCGAATGCAAGCAGGTTTTTAGGTGTAATCATCGGTGGTCTACCAGAGTACGCATGAACATAGAAGTTTCTTAGGGCTACATAAGCATCTGCTAGAGGAAGAAGTTGTGATTCAATTTCTTTCCCTGTAGAATCTCGAACAGTAACTTCTTCACTAGTAACCTACAGTTATTTTATAACATTGTAAGTGAAAAAATGTAACACAAACCATCGGCTTCTATTTAGCAAAGTTATAAACAATGGAAAAAGGTGTCGAAAAAAATTCATTTCCTCAACCAATATGAGGATTATAAATAAAAATGCCAGAATGGGAGCACTCACAGGAATTTGAATGATGTCATTTCTCGGCCATCCCAAAGAATTGTAGACCACAACAATCTGTAGATTATATGATTCAGAAAAACAACATTAATACTTGGGATGAGAAACAATTGTTTATAACAGTGTAGGAAAAATTACTAGAAATGCTATGTCATACTTACCAATTTTTTCCCATCTGACTGATTAATTTCCGAAGCAGGACAGTGACTTATATTTAGAAGTGGGCACTGGAGAAGAGAATAAAAACATAAGGAGGACTGTGAATGAAATTTTTTACGTGAAAATCAAGCTATGGGCTTGAATTTAAACTTCCTAGAGAAAAATACCAAATAATTGCTGAAAAATACAGACTTCAAACTGAAACTATTACAACCGTTTATGGCAGATGTGAGTTCTAGATGCTATGATAAAGAAGGTTATAATAATCCCTACATGTGTTTGTTAAAGTTTGAAGTTGAAGAGTGATTTACTCTTTATATCATCACGTACCAAATAATTGTACATGTTTCAAACTATGAATGAGAGGAAGAAGAAAGAATACCAAAACAAGTAACGGAGTTAAAGGTGACAAATGATTCATTCTTATTAGAAAGGATAAGATAGCGTATCAAGATTAAAGGCTTATGATTGATTGCCTGCTGAAATTTTGTTGTTGAACTTTGATCGTGTGATATTGACTCAGTTAAGCTAGCAAGAGAAGATGCAACAACTTTTTCAGCCTGCACAACATGATTACAGATTAACATTAGAGACAAAAAAAAAAAAAAAAAGGAACCCTAACTTCACAACAAAAATGTGGTTGAGCTAAATACTCACCTCTGTATAGCCTATGGATAAACGTTTGGCATAATCATTAGCCACATGTTGCTTTTCCGTACCAGTAACTGCATCATGATGCTGAGCTATTGCCATAGCATCCGCCAATGAGTCTGTGTTTGGCCCTGCCTTACTTCTCCCTTTAAAAAATTCTAACTGTCTTGCAGCCTGGTTCAATGAAAAAGAAAAGCATGTGAAAAAAACTGTTGTTAGATCATGAGCAATTGTTCTTAGAACAAATTAAAATTGTTGTTGAATCATACCAAGTAGTAGCCGCTCATCATCCTGACATAGCGTTTCAAGGCAGGTCTACTTGTAAAGTATCCTGTCCAGTAAGCATTTGCACGATCTGCATAGCTGGAGTCAAAATGCTTCAAACTTCCACGGTTATGGAAATGGCAGGCAAACAAATTTAATAACATCAGATGTTCAACTCACGGGAAGTAATCGCCAGTTTTTGTTGGCCAGGACTCGTTTGTAGCATGCTTAGCATCAGTATAAATGGATGGAGTAGAATATAGAGCATTGACACGGCCATCCTAGAAAGTATTTCCAGAAGACCATTAAAAATGAACAAACATTAGACAAAAAGACGAGATTTTTAGGGTGTAAATTGTAGATACAACAAAATGCAAATAAAAATGTATAATTTTAATTGTGGAAAAATCAAGATAAAACAAATGGAGGTGTCCATGATGGATGATTCATGTGCCATTTATAATATGGAATACAATTTCCACATACTAATAGTTGATTGCTTGCAAATTTCACTTTCTCACATGATAACATGATCACATCGATCTAATTGATATTCCTATTAACATCTGCTGCTGACCGCCATTGCGAGGATGTACCAGAAACACAAAAAGGTGTTATGACTATGAAAATAATTTGAAAAAACGCTTACAATGTTAACATAATGAATCAGCTTATCCATCTGCCGGAACCATGTCTCTGCATACTGGTACTTAAAATCTGTCCCCATGGTCCACATTATATGATTTGTTCGAGTTATATTAGCCTGACAATAGATTAACTGATGTTAGCCTTAACTAATAGAAGGACCCTGCAAATAGAATATGACATTTTCTTGAATTGCTAGTTTGGATGACAAGGTAAATAAACATGGATAAAATTCCAGCACAGAAGTATGAAACTATTTATCCCTGATTCTTGCACATACGATAAAACCCAAACAAAATGTCTCATCATTAGAAGTAAACCATCTTAACAAAAGTATATACAAAATAAAAGAAGTTCTGCAATGCATAAGCATGATCAATAGGCATTATGGTCTTCGTAGATATGAAATGTCAACAATCCTGCTAAAAGAACTTAATCTCTATCCACGTGCTATGAAGATATGAAATAATAATACTAATAATCATTTCTTAAACGGTCAATGTGCATAGAAAAATTCCATGAAAATGGAGATTCGCTATGTATCTCCATGTAATAGAACTAGAGAAGTATCTGCATGTTAAGATATTACCTGTGATAATGCTGCAGCGACAAAGCCATTGACTCGTTCTTGAACATTGTAATCAAACAAATCGATGTCATCCTTCCATGTACAAAAAAGACAGCATCGGTATTGTGAGCTAGGACTAAAGAGACTAAAATGAATGATCACTTTATTATTTTTACCTGGACGACAGGGTATGGATCATTGACTTCAAAATAGAAACCACCAGGTGGAGGCTCATAGTTTTGCGGGAATGCACCGGCAAAAATCTACAACAATGAAAAAGAAGCTCAAATACGATTGAGAGAATGGTCAACAGTTCAAAGCCAAGTTCATTCATTCAAAGACAAAACAATCAGTTATATTAACCTGTGCAGATGAACCAAGACTTTTAGAACCTTGCCAGACAACTTCAAGACTCTTCTCATTTTTACGTTTAGCCCTATCTTGGTAATCTATCCGCCCAAAGTAAAGTGAGTCAAATCCAACCTACATAGTATAGTTACAACAATTTTTTATGAAGCCTGGTAGAAGAGCAAGCAAAAAAAAAAAAAAAAAATAGTGTAGTTGAAGTTAAAGAACGAAAAAGGTACTTCAGCTCCCAATAAGTAAGCCTGCACTGCAGAATGTCCAAAAGGGTCTATTTGCCAACCAATTCTCGGAGTCACACCGAATTGATCTTTAATATATTGATGCCCAAGAGTTGTTTGGTCAATCATGTCTATATAATGTACCACTGCTTCATCATGCATGCACATGCCCCCATTTCTGCAACAAGTAGAGGCGAGAAAGAGAGAGAGAGCAAAACTTTAGTGATGCCGGGAAACATCTCTACTCTAAATATCACAGCCAAAATTTTGATGAACTGGAAAAAAAAATGAAAGCTTGACATTCAAAAATATTTTTTTGCTACAAAGTTGGTGGCAGTAATAGCGAGATTTACATGAATTCTAGTTGGCCCGAGCTCACGAGTTTCTTGACAACTTGCTGCGTAGACTCTCTTTGATTTCTCCACCATCGTTGGAAAAATGCCTACATTAAGAAGGAATGAAAATAGGTAAATATATGATGAGAAAATATAGAATTGCAAGAATTGAACATAACATGCCAAACTGTATTATGGCTAACATATATCCGAAATGTTTATATGGTTTATATGGTTTGGCACTTCACCAAACTGGTAACGCAAAAATTGGAAATGGTTATTTAAAGCCTTCACCAAAAAAACCATAAAGAAATCATCATTCAAATGAGCCTTTTTTTGCAATTCAAAAATGTCATAAATGTGATAGGAACTCAAGAGCAGCGATAACAAAATCACATATGCAATTTAGGTATGATAGGAATAGTGACATCTTTGAATTTCCAATTTTGACCAATGAGTATTGTTCTACAAAGTATCTGCTTCACTTGGAAGCCCATAAACAAAGTCCTTCTAGAGTTGCAAAAGTCATGAAGCTCCACTTCCTTCTAGCCAGTACAGGGATATGCAAATCAGTTTATTCTCTACCATTTCTCCACAAAAAAAAAACATATTTGTACTAAGAATTAGTAATATCAGAGCAGGAAAAACACTTGCCTGTTCAACATAAATGAATTTGCGGTTCTTGTCAGCCAATAGCGCAGGAATAAGAGAATCCAGTACATTTTGTACACAAGCACCCTATAAAATCAAAAACCATCAATAAACTCTATCAGTACCCATCCGTAACAGCATGACCAATCCAACAAGTAAACATAAATAAAAATAATTAACAAAACAAACAAAAAGGAATTTACTTGGATAGAATTATTGGAGCCAACATAGTACTGATCAACAGTCTTCAGCCAACCAACATCATCATGAGTATGAGCAACCAAGTGGACATTGAGTTTATCTGGAACCACACCTTGTGAAGTATTATAAACTATGTACTTGGACTCCACCCATGAAAATGACAAAAGACCCAGATACACAAACATAAAGGACAAAACTTTTCCCCCCATTTGGAAACTTTGAATTGAGTAAATTCAGAATTTGATCAAGAGATCGTTGTGGGTTCCTGGGTTTTAAAGCAGTAGAAGAATACAAAGTAGTAGATAAGCAAAGAGCTGATGGATAGTGACAGATCATGTCAACCTTCCTTTGGAAAATTGTATAAATAAATACGTTCAGAAAAAATAAAATACTATAAATGAAAAATGTTAAATGTGGTTTTCGCTATGAAGTGGGCGGTTTCACATGGTCTCATCCGTCAAGTCAAATTCTGTATCATCAACGGTCAATATTATATCTCCAATAAGTTACGATTTTCCATCTCACAGGCAGTTAAATTGTGTTATTTTATTGAATGGATAAGTTATTTAATATATATATATATATATGAAAAGCAAGTGCTAGTGGCTAGCAAGTGGAGTGTTAGCTTTGGGAATTTGACTCGACCAATGGAGACAGTACCCTACTAAAGAAGTGTTGCTGCTAACTTGCACGTTAAAACTTGCAGAATGAAGCTTTGAAGGCAAGACAAGGGACCACCTTGGTTGATGATGAGCTACCATATCTTTTCTTTCTTTTATGTACGGAAAGATTAAGAATTTTTGTCTCTAAGTGTCGGAATCACTTGTGCAGTATCTTAATCCTCATATATCGGAATTTGATCAATGGACATTTACGGCTCCGATAAGTGTTTTGCTGTTTAAAGCTATGGTCAGAGAAGTAATTCGAAACGAACAGCAGGCAGCCATGCAGAGTAAATATCTTGGAACAATCGTGTTAACGGCGAGCGAAGGAAGGAAGCAAATATGTGAGTATATATGCATGTATCGGGCAATACCCACCTCATATTTCACGAGGCAATTTTATCATCTTATTGTACCAGCTTTCAGAGCTGATATCTTTCTTATTGTACAGTTTGCCAATCCCAATAAACTTGAAACTAAAGAGCAAGTGAGTTGAGTTGGATCAAGTTTTTCATAGATGACAATGGACCATGTTGGTTTTACAGGAATAAGAAACTCGAACGTCTGTAATGCACAAGTGGGACCCGACTTTTTTTACATTGGAAGGATTTCTGATCTTCGGAATTTACTCCCACGCCGACCTCAATTGGCACTGGAAGAAGTGCTTGGTCGACAAGCCATAGTAATATTTCAATGATGACCTCAGGAACCAAACATTTGCAGATAGTTGAAATCTATAAAGAAGGTGCGAATTTCCATGGGACCAAGTTCAGCAACTAACTTGGCAGGATCTACAGGCCCTCCCCTCACCGCCTTGTATTCTTCTGTTGATCCAGCTACTTTCCAAGTCAACCTCTTCTTATCCATTTCAGCTCTTTCTTGATTGGCTGACAAACTCATCTCTGTCACCTTAGCAATCTGAAAGGACAGAGCAGCGAAGACATGCTATGAAGCTTGAAAAAATTTGTGAATTTTCAATGAACTTAAAAGAGCATATTGTGCTTGTGACCAGGTCTCTCCACCGCTTCTTACCTTCTTGTTTGGAAATAGCTTCTTCAATTCTACACTTGCCATCATCGAATAGTCTTTGTCCTCTCCAGTCTTTATATAACCACATACCCACCAAAAACAAGTTAATTCATACTACAAGCGAATGTTCTTGTAGATTGAGAGAAATGAAAAGCAAGTCCAGACCTCATATAGGTGAGCTAACCGAAGAAGCACTTTCCCCCTGTCAACTTCCTGCAATATTCATCGGAGCAGACCCTCATTTCTTTACAGACTGACAGAACTAGATAAAATTATAAAATTTTGTAATTTTCAGTCAAGGACTCCTAAGTAGTGACAAAGTTTCTACAGAAACTCGTGAATCAGATGATCCATTGTTCTTCAAGGACAAAAGAGAGGGCTAATCAAGAAACTAACAAGGTACTTCTTTTCATCCTTACCTGGAGGGTTACCACAGCAACATTATTAGGTAAAGAGTAGGATGGATCAATCCCTGAAAAAGCAAGTGTGTGAGAATTCATCCAATCACTTCCATCCTGCAAAACCAAATATGATCACCTAACAGTTGCAATTTCATGTAAAGAAAAGTCTGATTAAGGATTTATCATACCTGCTCCGAGAAAGCTAAGAGAACTGGAGAATATATCTCTTGGGCAGCTGTTCGACGCCACTTGGCCCCTTCTCCTAGGGGATCAATTCTAAGAAAAAGCCTTCCTTGGATCTTCATAAGTGTAAATTACCCAGTAAATAAGTTAAAATTTACTCCTAATAATCAAGGCAGAACCATAAAACCACAAACATAAGATAATTTTGTTGAAAATGTTTTGATTTGAGAGGACAAGTTGCAATGTGCACATACAGTTAAACCTTCACATCCATTTGAAAAACAGACCGTCTCATTCAGCACCTCGCCGACACCTCTTTTATCATCATGAATCAACCTCCTATGAAACAAACATAACGGTTAGAGATTATCCTAACTCGAAAAACCTGGTTAGGTAGAAGAAATAAACAGTAGCAAATACTGTAGGAAATTCAGTGTAATAACCTATGGAGCATCAATTCTATTTGACCGTCGACTAAACTAGATCCTCCCACAGAACGGTCTACCAACACCGAGAGCTCTGTACTGTTGTCTTGCATATAAATTCCAAGATTGATCTGGAAAAGCAGGAATACAAGAAAAAAGAAAAGGCATGAGAAGTGTAACAATTGTGCCTAAAAGAAATCTCAATGAAAATTAGATGTGTAAGAGAGGAATTTCACAAAAGAAACATACAGGATAAAAATTTCCTGCAATTGGTTGATTCACTTCAAGATCCCAATCTGTCCTGAAATCTCGAACCTGCTTATGACCGAAAGTGTAAGAACAAAGCTAGAGACCAATACTAACTATAAAGCAAGCATCCCAACATGATACGAAGTTGAGCTTCTTCCCAACTATTCTCTTCCAATATCAGTTCAGATTCTGACATTCATAATGATCAATGTCTGGAAGCAATCAAATGAGTTTCCTTGTGCATAAACAAACCAGCAACATATTGGTTTCCAATATTCAGTATTTACGTACCCGTTTAATAAAGTCACGTCCATTAGAGTCTGTATAGAATGTTTTGTTGGTAGCCATTGTGGTTGTAAATTGTGTAGTGATTTCTTTCCCGATCCCATCATCCACAGGAATAGGCCCAATCTGAATGATTAATATATGAATTTTCAATTGGACCAGAGTTTGACTTTTTGACAGATAACAAGAACACAGGCTCTTACAACAAAATCATTTCAGAATAGAGGACCTTACAGTGAACTCAACTTCAGTATGCTCCTTCTCCTTGTAGACCCTGGTAACCTGTCAATGCACAAGGCATTGCGTTATTAATAGCAGCAGTCAAATCTTGGGTGGATCTAAACCTCACATTTAAATCTTGTGTATGCTCTCTAGATATAAGCTGGCTTCAGGATAAAAATGCAAGGCATCAATTTATTGGAAATGAATTGACTTTAGGTAAAGGATGGTTCCATGATAAAGTTGGTGCATAGAATATCTATACTTCCCACTAACCTTAACAACTAATAGTCATGTCTCCTGCGAGAGCAAGCTAACCACACAATACAAGTTAATAGAAAACTACCTGAGATATCCATGGGTTTAGCTGCTGGTGTACTTCATCCAAAAGAGGCCCCTTTACAAATTTGAGAGGAACCTGGCAAAGAACAACGATTTCCATTTGCCTTGAGGTCATTGTGATAGCTCCTTATACAGAAACCAGAAAGCCGCTTAAATGTCATGAAAATGCAATTACCCGGTTTTCGGATTTTATTGAAAATGTTTGATTTGGACGGAAAACATATGCTCCAGATGCCTTCAACAAACAATGAAAAATCATCAAGCTAATCCAGGGAATCTCTCAAAATGTGAGCTGAAATGGAACTTTATTGTATATAATGCGAAACATAGCAGGTAATATAATAGCATAAGATACCAAAAATTTGAGTACCTGTGGATCCGTATCAGTACCATCATTTCCACTATAAAATCCAAATGATTGATCAACAGCAGTGTTAACCTTGAGGAAAAAAAGAGCAGATTAGCAAATTAAAAGTCATGTAAGTTAGACATCGTGTCAAGGAATAAAGTAAAAGCAGTCAAATGAGGTTCACCAAACAGTGCACCGTGAACTTCATACTTAGCGTACCAAAATTCTACTATTGAGATAGTGAGTAATCTTTGCTTCATCTGCAGAATAAAGTAGCTTTAAACTTCCTTGGCCAACTTCAATGGTGTCACCTGTATTTCTCTCCGCTGTGTATACAGAGGAGATGGTTGCAGTGGGCCCTTCAATGAAGCAGGATTATAAATAGAACAATTTGTCAGTAGTTTGGAACCAATGCACTCTGTTTTCCAGCCATACTTTCACAGAAATTTATCCCTTAGACAATACTAACCTGCTGGTCTTGAACTTGAAACAATGTATGTGCTAAAACCAAGTGGTGGCAGGGATACTGAAAATGCAAGCCAATACTTGAGTGTTTCACTTGGGAATTGACCAAGATATGCGTTGACATATTTGTTTCTTATTTGCAAAGTTGCATTTGATATAGGTAGAAGCTGAGATTCAATTTCTCTCCCACTGGAATCATGAACAGCTACTTTTTCGGTTGAAACCTGCACCAAATATGATACAAGGATTACTCAATCAGAAGGGAAATTGTATTTCTCAACAAATTTGAGATTCAACCAAGAATAATGAGAAAAACTTCCTTGAAAAAGTTCTCAGTCAGCAATTCAAAGGATAAGAATGCATCTAAAATACATATTGGGCCTACTGGCACCCAATAATATACTTGTTTTGAACGAGAAGCTCCTGTAATTGAAATCCTTAGATTACAGAAATGGTCACTTACTGGAATTCGTATCACTTCCTCTCGTTTCCATCCTAGGGGATTGTAAACAACAACCACCTTCAAAAAGAGAGGAAACTTACTGAAATGAATAAGCATCCATAATCACCAGCTCAGAAGCATGCAAAGAATGAATATAATGTACTCTTACCACATTTGACGAAATGGTTTCTGATGGAGGACAGTAGCTTATATTAAGTAGAGGGCACTGCCAAAAAAAATTCATATCACATGGGTCAACACTAAATTTTGAGAAAATCGAAACAGTCAAGAGTGAAGCTGTCTGCGATGTCAAACTGTCTCCATGTAGAATGACTGAAATTGCTTTTCATTTGAAGTCAAAAATATAAAATCATGAAGGAAATTCAGAAGGCAAGCTGCAAGAGCAATAAATTATTTATGATACTCATTTATCTTGTGAACAACCATACATGATTGCAAATATTTAACAGGCTGTACATTTGTGAAGTGGATGCAGCCTCATGGCATTTAATTAGGCATGAAACTATAAGCCAATGATTGATACATGCAGATCAATTTTGACATCTTATCTGAAACACATATTGAAATATAGCACGAAAACTCATATATTGCCTGCTGAAATTTTGTGACAGCGTTCTCCTGTCTAATGCTTGAGATTGCATCAGTCAAGAAAGAAAGGGAGGAAGCAACTAATTTCTCAGCCTGCAGGAAAATATAATTGAAGCTTATAAGTCTTATTCTGAATTTTAGTTTGCCAAGCCACAGAATATTCAATTGATACAAACCTCCAAATAGCCAATAGATAACCGCAGAGCATAATCAGCAGCAACATGCTGCCTTTGTGTACCACTAACTGCATCATGATGCTGAGCAATAGCCAAAGCATCAGCAAGTTTGTCAGTGTTTGGTCCGGAACTTGTCCTGCCTTTAAAGAATTCAAGTTGCCTTGCCGCCTAATTTTAACAATGACAACAATTAATATTTGAAGAAAGAAATGGAAGCTTGCCAGGACATTTAGGAAATACTTGCTAAAGATACAAAAGGGGCACAGAATCTTACAAGATAATAACCACTCATCATCCTGACATAGCCTTTAAAGGCTGGTCGACTTGTAAAATAACCTGTCCAATATGCATTTGGATGATCTGCATAACTGGAAAATAAGTAATTTTGTTCCATCAGTAAGGTTCGTAGAAAGTACAACAGTAAGATGATTGCAATGATAATATCAAACTCACGGGAAGAAATCTTCAGTTTTAAGAGGCCAATGTTCATTTGTTTCATATTTTGCATCGGTATAGATAGATGGTGTTGAATAAAAGGCATTTACACGACCATCCTGTCAGATAACAATTGAAAATTTCATCATAAACATCAAATTGCTTTGATTTGTCGTTTACCAGAGCTTTAAACGAGAAGGGAAATGGAACAAACGAAATGAATCTGATATTTTCTCTAAATGTTTAAATCAATGAAAAGAGAAAGAAAAAAGATTACCTGATTAACATAATGAATAAATTTGTCCATCTGCCTGAACCATGAATTAGCATATTGATAGCGAAAATCAGTTCCCATCAGCCACATAATATGATTTGCCTTTGTTACATTAGCCTAAACAGGGAAAGATAGAAAGAACAGTTCGTCAGCAGTCACTATTGATAACTTCAAAATGGAAAACAGAGAGCATACAGTGTAATAAGGACAACAAAAAACAACCTTAGTAGAACTTGCCCTCTGTTTACAAAAGTGTAGGAGATACTACGGAAATAATTATGACAATAAACAGAAATATCAAGGCTTGAGGACAAAAAAAATCGAAATTCAATATCTATTTAGCCAGAAATCTGCACAGTATCTCATGATGTATGCTTAATACCTAACGAAAACAGAAATAGAAATGAACTGGTGGACCAATAAAGCATTACCTGAGCTAAAGCAGCAGCTACAAAATCGTTGACTCTCTCCTGAACGTTGTAGTCAAATAAGAGAATATCATCCTAGAAACAAGTGGTCAGACAACTCGTAGCTCCGAGAACAAAATGCAAATATCAACCTAGTTTCATGTATTTACCTGAATAGGAGGAGATACATCATTTATTTCAAAGGTGAAACCATCTGGAGGATCATAATGCCTAGGAAATATACCAGTAAATATCTGTACAGAAAATTGGTTGCAAGAAGTCAAAAGAAAGCAAGATAGCACAAAATAAACGAAGCTCTATCTACCATCACCGATTATGTCAGACTTCAGATCCATATGTTGGAATAAAATCCCATATGTAGATTATGACAGTAACCTGTGAACTTGAACCAAGGGACTTAGAACCCTGCCAGATAACCTCAAGGCTCTTCTCCTTTAATCTCTTAGCTCTATCTTGGTAATCAATACGAGCAAAAAAGAGAGAATCAAATCCCACCTGCAAAAGAAACAATCAACATGCAGATTAATAAGGTGATAGTGATAAGAGAGCAGCACTTGGCATGTTTCTAGACGCATACAGAAGAACTTCCTTTCCTCGATACCAGAATCATTCCTCTTCCATGCATAAAGCAAAAAAAAAAAACAAAAGTACTGATAAGAAATACCTCAGCACCAAGCAAATAAGCCTGAACTGCAGAATGCCCAAATGGGTCAATCTGCCAACCAACCCTCGGAAGCTGACCAAACTCATCTTTGATAAATTTATGACCTAGAGTTGTCTGATCAATCATATCGATGTAATGTGGAGTTGCCTCATCATGCATACACATGCCCCCATTTCTTCCAAAAGTCAAAAACATAGACCGAGAGAGGAACAGAAGTTTATCAGTAAAAGAGACAGGCACTTTATAGCTTGGAATTATCAATCAGTAAAAGAGACAGGCACTTTATAGCTTGGAATTATCAATCTAACATCCAACGTTAAAATCATAACATTATACTAAGCATGTAAACGTAACCGAGTATATTTCGTGAACATAATTTACATGAACTCAAGTTGACCAGATTTGACAAGCTTTTTTACTTTAAGCTTCATTGCATCACTTTGCTGTCTCCACCATCTCTGAAAGAATGCCTGGAAAAAAAACAAAGAAAATTAAACACACACATAAAATTCACAAGCGCAAACACTTCCAAAGGAAAGTAGAAGAGGAAATGAGTTTAGATATTGGAAGGAGGATGTAAAGAATGCTAACAATTTCAACGTAGATGTACTTGCGATTCTTATCCTCGAACAGAGAAGATACGACAGAGTCCAGTACATTTTGCACACAGGCTCCCTATTAACAGAATCAACAACAAAACCCATGAAAATTTGATGAAGACATAAAAAAAAACAAATTAACAAAAATACACTGCCACACAGCATGTTAAACCAATAAGTTATTTGTTGTATTGGTAAATCATATGCAAGAACTGGATTCGATTTGCCTTGCAAAATCATTTCCACCTTGACATGATTTCAAGAATCACAATGGTTTTCCGCGAATCAAAAGAATCGAACTCTGGTAGCTAAAAGCTTTTGAAAAAACAAGAGTTGACTAAACAGAACTCAACTGAAATTCAATTATGGTGTATTTAGAATCAAAGGGGGGGAAGCAAAAACGAAAGTGGAAGAAGAAATTTACTCGAATCGAGTTGTTGCCACCAAAGTAGTATTGGTCAACAGTCTTTAACCAACCAACATCATCATGAGAGTGAGGAACCAAATGAACATTAAGCTTGCCAGGAACAATACCAGCTGTGGTGTTGTAATCTATGTACTTGGATTCAGCAAAGCAAACAGAAGTAAAAGAAATGGCCAGAAAGCAAAATAAAGAAGCAAACTTCATGGTTGTAGGAAGCAAGAAAAGATCAAAGAAAAGAAGAAGAAATCGATGGACGGATGATGAAACCAGCAAATGGGTGTTGGACTTGTTGAGTTTATTGAAATGGGTCCGTGTTCTGATCGTTTGTTACCAAAGGGAGGTGGGGCTTATCCATGTCCATGGAGTGGCGTGTAGACTGAGACTGGACTGTGATTTCTTTCAAAGGATAAACGCCAAAATCTTTACTTCGTCAATTTAGCGAAAATTATAAATCTATCCTTGCAAATGAAACATTATACTTGATTACTACCTATCAGATTTTTTCGGTTTTATTTGTATTGTAATGATTGACTTGATTTATACGTGAACCCGAAAAGAATAAAGCAATTCAATGGCTAGAGACTTTTTGATTTCTGAAACTTGGAGCTAATAATTCAGGTGGGATGGGTCTACAGTATCCCATATCGATATTACAAGTTTCTGGCACCCACATGTGCCCGTTGGAGGCCTGGAATATGAATCTAAAAGGGGTCAACGACCCAACAACAGAAGTAAATTACAGTGGGAAAACCAATGATTATGAAACCAGTGAATCCTAAGCCATTTGATTTTGTTAGCACCACATAGATGTCCTTTCTTCTTGACTTACGAGTCCACACTAAAACGTTAAACTATATATTCTGTATTCAATTAGTTTAATGAAGGCTTTTGTGTTTCGAGATTCTAAGTATATATATATATATATATATATATATATATAAACTCCATGCTTTTGACCGGCTTCTTGGAACCTTCATTGTTCTCTATGTTTTGTTTCATTAAATTAAACAGCTTTTTTTGAATCTTGGTAGATCTTGATTGACATGACATGACTGGAAGAATCGCAATGGTTTGCCGCAAGTCGAATCCTGGTAAGACAAGTGAATGGCCGTTCGTGCATCTTTAGACCTCAAGAAAAAGGGCCAAGAATACTGACCAACCAACATCATCATGAGGGAGTGAGGAGCCAAATGAACATTAAGTTTGCCAGGAACAATACCCCTGTAGCAAACATTCTTGGTGAACTCAGCTGCAACGTGAAGAAGAGTGTGTCCCTTTGGTATTGTTTGGGGAAGAAACGCCGAATCTTCATCTCAGATTCTTGTTTCTACAAAAGTAATGTCCCCTGAGGCTGCTAGGCGTATTCTTGTTTCAGACCATGCAAAATGTTGAAACTGTTTATACTTTATTACATTAATCCTAAGTGTTGATAGAAAGCATCATTGTCTTTTAGCCAGCCAATTCAGCTGGGCTCTAAATTATCCCATATCGATATAACACGTTTCTGGCAGAGTCATGTGCCCATCGGAGGCCAGGAATACGACTAGCAAAGGGATCAACGAACCAACAACAGAAGAACATCACAGAGGGTAAACCAATAATTACGAAGCTACTGAATCCCAGGCCATTTGATTCTGTGAGCACCACATAGATGTCCAGAGAAAATGCAGTTGCCAACGTGACGAGGGAAATCAGAATCAAGGACAATTGAAGATAATGGTATCGAGCACGCGTACGATTTGCCACGGCTGTCACTGATTGAAGAAGTACTGCACCGAGAGATAAGGTAAATGCCAAAGTATCAAATACCACAAATGCTTTGAAAGCTGCTTTTTCTTTCAAGACGGGCATGCCAGTGCTGTTATTGTATCCACCGGGTAATGTGAAGGCTGCAGCGAAGCTAACCGTAGCTATTAGCATGGCCACTAGCAGATTGACTTCCAGGAAAGTACTTTTCTCCTGATTATTATTTGCGATTTTTATAGTCTCAGAGATGGATTCCTTGGTTTTCTTTGGATGCGTTGTTTTCATCTCTTTCATGATCTTCTCACTGACCCATTGCTGTAAACTTCCAGGCCAAAGAGTGCGTGTCAGTAAAAATCTAACCTTTGCAGCTTTAAATCCCCACTGTTAAAGAATAAAACAAAGAATGAATGTATTAGCTCTGGGTTTGCCTCAAATATCTAAGCTCTAGTTTCTATGTCTCAAGTTGGAAACCTGTCCCTTGTATCGTCTGTCGATAATCGAATTGGACCACCAGAATCAACCAACGAATTGATACAGTTTCATCAAAACACCATATGCGAGGGGAAAAGGAAAACCAATTTGATAGAGTTACAGGTTATAAATCTCAGCAAATGAAGCTTACCGCTGTGGAACTCCGGGAAATCTCGAAAGCTGTTTCAAGTTCCTTGTTGGTGGCATGAATGTCGACTCTCTTATCCTGAGCAAGTAGCGTGATTATGTTGTATTCTTCCAGGATAACAGCAAGATGCAAAGGCGTATTTCCATGGTTATCAGGTTGATTTATGAGCCCAGCAAGTCTTGGACTGCCTAAAATATACTTCACTACATTTGCATGCTTCCCTATGACTGCAGCATGAAGTGTTGTTCCACCATTTTCGTTGGTCAATTCTGAAGCATCAGGACAACATTGTAATATCGCTTTTATTACATCAACGTACCCTCTAAATGCTGCAACGTGGAGAGCCGAGTCTCCGTCATGGTCTGGCATATAAACCGTCGAGCTATCGTATGTCCGCAATAACTTGACGTTTTGAACTTTGCCACTGACAACGGCATAGTGAAGTGGAATCCATCCGACGGAGTCTGCTTCTTTAGTAATTTCCGGTCTCTGTTCAATGATCTTTCTAGTCAAAGTTGGAGCTTGAAACGAGAAGGAAAAATAACGTTAATCGTCGGCAAACATGAGCAAGTTAGAAAACAAACAACAACTAAAGTTCATACTTAGTTGAACAAATTTATTCATAAAAGATTTGAGAATGAGATAGAAACGGGGGAAAACTGAGGAGTACGCATTCACCTGGTGGATAAACAGCTAGGAGATGCAATGCTGTGAATCCGTTGGGACCTTTATAAGAAAATGCAGTCGGCCGCAAATTCACAATTAGCTCTGCAATGCTTCCGAAGCCTTTGTGGACAGCAAGATATAGTGACGATTCATCGGCTTTATTTACAAAACTAGCAGTCTCAGGATACGCAACAAGCAGAGATCTCACCGCTTCATAGTGACCATTTCTCACTGCACAGTGCAGAGCAGTATCCATGTCATCATTCACCTTGCCGATTACATCCTTGTCAACGGTCTGTCTTCTGGTTTCAACGTCCTCAGACGATGCTTCTTGGATCAGGAAATCCACAATTCTGAAGCACCCAAGTCTTGCAGCGACGTGTAGAGCGGTGTCGCCTTTGGAGTTCTGCTGCCAAACAAGTGAAAGGCGACATTTCTGGCAAACTTTCTTGACGAATTCAGTATGCTTGAATTCAGCTGCAACATGAAGAAGGGTGTTTTTCTTCGGTGTCGTTTGGGAAAGAAACGTTGAATCTTGATCGACAATTTTTGTTTCTACAAAATCAAGGTCCCCAGAGGCAGCAGCGTTGTACAGTTGAGGATCCATATGGTATAGTTTACAAGTTTCAGGATCCTGTCAATACAATACAAGGCCTTCCCTCAAGTTCCCTGAATTGAGACTGGTGTATTAATATTAATAAGACCATTTCATTCCTGGAAACTTCATGGATGACATTAAATTAACCATTTCCATCCTTTCTTGTTGACTCAAGAGTCCACACTATAATATTAAACTAATATCAGAAAAAGGAATTATTTTTTCATTGATCTCTTTTGTATTTGTTCTTTCAACTTTATGACTCATTATTTTTCAATTAAATACCAACAAAGATATAATGTACACTGGTGATTAGCACGTGTGAAAGCAAAAGCATGTTGGTAATCAATAACAATAAACAACGGTAGGTGATATATTTCATTATACATGCATTTAACCATACATGCCATTTATAAGGACATTCTGATTATCAAATCTCATCTCCGTATGATCCTCAAGATGAAGATAACGAGAACCTGAAGCAAAAGTTCCTGCAAAAAGTTTGTGAATTTCAAAATCTTGAAATAATGGGAATTTTAATTTTATCACATAGTTTCAACCTGTAATTAACTTTGGCATACCAATGACACTCGTCATCTCATCTGCAACAAATTCACAACCTTGAACTAAATCCTAATCCCTAATCCCTCCCTGCAAAAATCCCCAACTTTAACCCTGGAAGAGCCCATGAAGACAACAAACATCAAAATCATCCGTGGATGTAGATGATGTTTTACTCTCTGCATCTTTACAAAAAGAACAAAATAGACGCCCTTGTACAAAATTTCTTTTCCTTTTTTCTTCTTTTACAATATTATGATATCAGCTTTTGACGCAAGGTCATTCAGGATAACGAACTCAGATGAAAGAATGGTATATGGGCTTGGAGGGCATCACCTGTATAAGCTTTGCAGAAAGAAATGATATACAACTGCAAACAACATTCCTACTAGGCCTAACATGATTTGGCCCAATAGCTGTATTACAAAGCTGCACAGCCGAAACTAGAACAACCGCTTTCTGCAACCTGCTGCGCCACAGTAGCAAGCCATCTCTATTATTTTTCCGTCAGGACCAGACACGCTATCTAGGGCATAGCCATAGTCGTAAGTAAGCTCCTGAAAACAAGAGATGGCGAATCAGAAATAACTACTAATAAATCCTGAATATGATTTCTTGTATCCCTATTCCCCAATAGAATACCAAAAGCGTAATAAAATCCACAATTTTATGAATAGCAATTACCAAGTAAACCCTAATCTTTGAACACGCAACAAAACAAATGCAATTACACCGGAACCTCTTTTACCACTTTCCCAAGAATCTCACGAAGTCTCTTAAATTGCAAATTTTAGATATCATGGACCTGTAACCACTAATTTTTAGCGTCCATAAATCATGAGCTATAAACAAGAGCACTACCTGCAAAGGAGGTATGTAGTCAGCTGCAAATAGCATTACCCGAGCAAGTTTGAGATCCTGGTGCGAGCTCAAAACACATTGAACAAACAGATTTGGCTCACAGCTATGGTTTATGAACCTGGCAATATTCCCCGTGGAACCAGCATCTATGCAGAATTCAGGCGCACTTTCATATTTCTGATCATCAGGTCCATCCACGTTGTTAATGGTTGGTACCGATACATCTCCCAGTCGCTTCTGTTCAGTTTACAAGACCAACAAAAAACTCATTGCATCGAGGTTAATAAAACAGAGTTATCTACATCATTTGAAAGGACAGCGACTAAATGGCAACGAAAGATTAACGCCTAACGAATTAAAGGGATCAAAAATCAAATGTTTCACTTCAGAAAGCAAGGATTCAAATGTGATTTTACAAGCTGCTACGGGTAGTTTAATGTTAATACTAAACTGCGGCAATAACCGAGTTACCTCTCTTCCACCGAGGCCTCTCATCGTCTGCAAGCAGTCAATGTCAAATATATAGTTATTCTCGGAGACACTATCCATTTCCTCTGTTTTCCTGAGCATCCCTACGTACTCACAAATTGGAGCCCCAGATGGTATAAAATCCCACGATCTTACAGCCCACCCTTTCTTCGGGGTTCGGAAAACCTGTGAAGCAAAAGAATATGTGAAACTACGACCATGCAAGAACATTGACCTAGTTAAAGATGCAGGAGACTTTTAGGCAGTGGGAAAATGGCTGAACCTCAAATCGATACTTCATGCCTCTCTGAGATGTTCGGTTGACACAGTGAGCTCCACAACGACAATTGGGGCCACATTCAAAGACGATAGCCTTGGCTTCAATTAGCCTGGAAGTAGATGGAATAAACCAAGAGTACCATAAAGATAAAATTGCCAAAAAAGGCTAAACCATGCATGATTAAAAAGGGACATTGCGAAACAAATTCTCACTAATCTAAGTATAACACACCTGCCACCATCACGATGTACATAGGGAAAATCAGTGCCATTAAGCTTAGCACAAGCACATATACGAGGATCAACACAAGCTCCTTTACAGTCACATCCAATGGCATCGGTAGGAAGCTCAATGTTCTTGGAAACTTGGAGAACCTTGCAATATGTAAAACCTGATATATCCAATATTTAAACAGCAAAGCAGGCTTATGTTGGCAGTTTGAGTCTGGTACGTTGGCATCTATGTAATAAAACATGCATATGTAGTGGATAATGCCATCCACAACAGATGAAGCTATATAACATGCATAAATAGCAACATTCTGGAAAATATTATTTTCTAGGAAAAAGTGCAGCCCCGGCACCTCAAAACAATACCCATCTTCTTAGAGCTTCCCAAGCTTGACAACCAAAAGCATCTTCAAGCAAACCAATAGCTATTGGTTTTGTTTCAAAATCCACAAAAAAGTAGAACACCTCTCCTTAACATGATGCATTATCCATGTAACAAGTATTAGTATTAGTACCCATTACTCAGTAACTAAATTTTAACTATTAACATGCCTGTTGGTGGAACAGGTGGATCATCGACCAAATTTGTGGCTGGAATAGGGACAACCTCTTGACCCCCGCTAATGTCCTCGCACACCAATCTTAGCCAATCAAACAGAACAAACTAATTAAATATTGGAAAAAGAATAACAAAGAGCAGTAAGCTTCAATATGATAACATGATTACACTTTATACCCTCTAATTTCTGACACTGATTGAGGAACACGTCCATAAATGAACTGAACCTGTCATAAGATGTAAATAATTGTGAATTTTAAGGATAGAAAAAATGATATTGAACAAACCGTAATTTTTTTGAAAAAGAAAAAATTATCAAGATAACTATGAATCATGTAATTGTAATGAGCTAACAAGATATTTAGTTCGCAGGTAACCAACAAGAAAACGATGTATATAATAATTTGAATCTTAATGCAGAAGTCCGGCACCAATTTCAAATGAAAATACAGTTCCAGTTGAAAATACTAAAATCTAAAAGTTAAAGAACTATTCATTCCATGAAAGCAATAATCTGCACGAGAAACACTTTACATACTTTAGAAAAGAAGATGAAAGAAATTATCGCCAATTCTAGAAGTTACTTAAAAACAAAGAACTTCAGTCAGCAGGAAAAAGATAAAAGGACCTTGTTAGTCTTATGAGAAATGGAAAGCCCGCCAAAAATCGATAAGTTTAATAGATTGCGGCCACCTAAAACCAAGTACCCTTAACAAACATATCACAAAAGCATGTCGCACCTTCCTTGTGCAACACTCATGTCATACTCATATATCAAAGCAAGAGGTTTATGTCATAACTTTCGGTATTTTTTATTTATTGCTAATCGCTATAATACTGTATGTACTTAAACTGTGCTTTTGGAATTGACATGAACTAATAGAAACTATTTTTTAGATGTTATTGATGAAGATATGTAAAGTTTCACAGTTATTCTTGTTTGTTTGAATTATTATAAAAATTATTAAATTAAAATACACATAATAGAAGGAGGCACTGGTAATTGTAATATATTATGTGGGTAGGCTGTCTTTTGAAGACTAAGAAAAGCGTGAGGTAGTGGTTGAGATTTACAATATAATCTATTAACAGGAAAACAAATAAACCTGATTAGTTGTCAACGTTGGCTGCCCTTCCATCCTCCTAAGACGATACTTATACACTGTGAATCCAGATATGCCTTTCTCCGCCCAATATTGAACAACCTGCGAAAAAGTCCTATTAGATAAATCATAGGACTCTGCTGCTCCCGAAAATGCATGCATGGGAACTAAAAAATAATGTTTGGTAAAGAATAGCAACCAGTTGATCAATACAGAAAGCTCATCTATCCGGCTTAACATAAGAAAAGTACAAAGCCAAGTGCAAACAATTGAGAAGATAACACCTTATAACCACGCAAGCAAGCTTTCATTCATTTCAAATCTTCTAGGTGAATAAAGAAGAGTAACATCACGGTGAAAAACTTGTAGCTTTCATATAGAAGCCCAACTTCCGTTGTTAGTCAGCAATCTGATTATTAAAAGAAGCTGTGGCTTTGGAAATCTAATCCCCACACTCAAAGTGCAAGGGGGGAATGATAAATGCAAACTAATTCATGAGCTGAGTTTCAAGACTTCAGAATGCAAACGTTTTCTTCAAAAAATAGAAGGCAGCGGAAGAATGGAAATTCCAACAGCTCATTCAAAGAAAAAAACCACATAGAATTTCAATGAATTTCCTAGCATTTGAGTCCACTTTTCAACCAACTTAAGATGCTCATATTTCAAGAAATGAAATTCAACACGTACAAGTTGAAGAAAGATGAGTTATATTCATTATTTAGTCTATGGTACTTGGTAGTCAATACACGACATATCCGCAAAAAGCTAAAGTTCAACACTACATCAACCAAAGAAATCAGTAGACCACACATTTGCTAGAGTGACATTTACCTTATATAAACCATCATAAGTATAAACCTTGCCACTGTAGCTACTGGCAGATTCATGGCCACGAATAACGCGAACAGGTACACTTTGCTCCACGCAGTTCTGCAAATAAAGCAGTGTAAACAGCATTTTACCTTGCAATTCTACAAATGTAGCTTCAACAGAGAACCTAATTGTTTTGGCAATAAAACTAGTGTTCCAAGAACCACTAAAAGGATAATTTCCTGACTCTTCTTGTTAAGTGGGAGTAAGATTGCTTCTAAATCTTGTCTGCAATCAGCAATAAGAGCTGTCTCACAATTTGCATTGCGTGCCAAATGCTCAAGATTAGAAGTTCGAGACTTTTCCCAAAAGTAAACGTTATTTTGAAAAATATGGTGTTACCTTCAGAAAAGACGGTAGCCCTACTCTGAAATCTTATCCTCAAACAATTGCCAAAGGAAGGAAATTGGTCCATGCAAAGACATTTTGAAACAATTTGGATCAGCAGATGCTATCTCTCTTATAATGTCAATTTGGAAGGGACATTAACTACTTAAAGCACTAATAAAACTATGGCTCATAAATGCTTCATCACAGAATTGCCAATAAAACTATGGCACATAGAATGTATATCATATAAACTTTAAAATGGTAAGATCAGGAAAAAAAAAAACTATTAACTGAGAAGGAAATAAAAAGCAACGTAATTGAATGCTTCCTTCATATGCCACCATTTCGAAATAGTACATACGAGTAATGCAACCATCTAAACCGGTAAATAGAGGAGGTTTAAAAATCTAAAGAAAGCTACAGACCTTGAGTGCTAAATTGCCACGTTCCATAACCTGGTCACGTATCTGACGCTTATTTCCTGTCAAATCATGCCCACCTTGGCCGGTATAGACAACGTCATCTGCATTATCCAAATCATCCTCATACATTCCAGACAAAACGATGGCTACCGCAACAGGGAATGTATAATCCTTGTATTCCTGCAATTTTAAATGACAATGATTCCAAAAAGTGTGAAAAGCAATCCCTCTGCATACTAACCAGCTTATCATTTTCTTAAATCTAAATACTACAGATCAAAAATTTAATACAATGTCAAACGGAAAACTAAATCCCTAACGACAGGTATATGTATTTAATTATCTACCCATGTGCATGCTTGATATTTTCAAATTGGTCATTGTAATTTCTACGATCCAAATAAAATGATATAAAAAAACAAGAATCTCCAAGATTGCATTAACAGCTGGTTCGGTGTCCAACATCTCAAGACTTAAACGTGCACGAGTGTTGCTAAGTTTGCATATGCAAGAATAAGCATGCAAGATGTCCTTATTGTTCAATGATGCTTTTGTTTTATTTTAAGCAAGCCAAATATCATGATGATGTGGACCTTATTTAATAAAATCCAGAGTTATGCAACTCTTCGAAACTATTTCCTCAATAAAGCAACAACATATTGGACAAAATGACTATAGTGGAAACCAGTGATCAACAACATGAATACTTCCACTCTTAAGCTAACATGTGAAGTAGTCCATTCCAAGGTACAAATCAAAATTAAATTCATCAAAAGGGAACACACAAAATAACAGAGTAAGGGATAGATAATTCTACAAGTCAATGTACAAAATTAAGGATCATGATTGATATTTCAGCAATTAACAGATCCTTGATGGTTTCTTTTCAATCAAGATGAAAAATTAAACCAAAAAATAAAAACTAGAAAGACGTTACGATCGCAATGATGATGATTATGGTTGATAATCATAATATAGATGACTGTAGTTATTATCATGATTACAACCTTACTGTAGGACTGTCCCATATAGTCAATCCCATTCAGCCAGTGGCTATGAAAACCAATCGCAACCATCTCAGCTCTTGAATAGAACTGATATCCAACATCGATACCTGTCATTAAAATCCACCAATCACGATCGCCTTCCTTGAAACAGGTGTGCGTTAAGAATTGATGCTAATAAAGCACACATGTTATAGTTCATACAAAAATATATATAGCTTATTTGGAAGTATCAAAGAACAGAAGATTGACAAAACAAATGACAGAAGAAACAAAAAAAAAAACGAATACATATGATGTAGACCTGGAAGGTTCCCAATTTTCTTCTCGGGGTACATCACAGCCTCAGTCTCGAGCATCTGAAAAAAAATAAAAAGTAGCGAGTATATCACAAAAATGTAATAACAAAAACCATTTATTTCCAATAAACTTCTACATATCATATTATGGATAAATTGCAGCAGCCTATCAGGGTACATGATAGCAGAATATTTGACAGCACCGACAAAAAAGGAAACTGATATCTAGAACATTAAACATCGTCCTTGTACCAGAATTAATATTTTGAATAAGTGCCCGATTCACAGTATTATAAGCAAGCGGAGTCGGTCAAGAATAAAACAAAACAACTTTATGATGAATTACTGGCAAATAAAACATTGCTAAATAATTTTTTTAAAAAGAGACACTTACTTTGGATATGGCCTTCAAGTCAGGGCGCTTAGACTTCTTCCTAGTATCAATATCATTATCACTCCCATTCTACACAGTTTTTTGTAGGTCAACTACGTGACATTAACAAAATAAAACGAGGAAATCACGAGTAACTTGACAAGCAAATGTCAAATTATAACTGATCCATACTCCAACCTTTGATTTTGAAGGCTTTTTCTTATCAACTTTTGAAGGCTGTTTCTTATCAACTTCTTCCTTGCGACACCTGGTCTCCTCTTCCTATAACGTATCGAAGACAACACCAAATGAAGAGAACAGAAAGAAAATGAAAGTGCTTTTTTCTTCTTGAAAAAGAAACGCAATAATACCTGGACAAAATGAAGATAATGCTTGTTAAACAACCTTAAAGTTTCTTTGACCCTAGCATAAACACTCTTCTCCATAACATTACCAGTGCCACCACTAGCAACAACAGCTGCATTGACAGTTTTAACCTTCTCGATTTCAGTTTGAACAGCTTCACCACTGTTCGACACTGAAACTTCTTTTTCTTCCACCATAACAAGTCCATTCTTTTCCAAATTTCCCAAACTCGCCCTTCTTCCTCTACTACAAGCAGTTACTCTTTTCTTACTGGCGTTTTCATCAAGTAACTCTACTCGCTTCCTAACCAACTCCTCTCTCTGTTTTGTAGCCAGCAACCTCGCACTCACTCTTCTCTCTACCTCTCCTACCTTCGAACCCTTCTTCTCTTCCACACAAACCACCACCATTCTCTCAAAATATATCGTAAAACGATGAAATCAGGGTTTGGTAGTAGACGAAGGAGATGGGGAACGGGAGACGGAGAAGAAGAAGAAGAAGCAGCAGCGGAATGAAGGGGGACAGAAGGGTAAGCTTAATTGTTTTTGGAGGGCTAGAAGGTAAATTACTAAGAAGCCCAAAAATTCGGAAGTTTTGTAGATTTGCAAAATAGCCCGCTTTTTCTTGATTCGAGGTTTTTTGAAAACATCTCCCTCCCCAAAATTTTTAACTTCGTTGTGCGTGCCTCCCAGAAGTATTAGATGACCGCCACGTAATAATTAATTATAATTATAAATTCATTATTTAATTTAAATAATACGCCTAATAATTTTTTTTTTTTTTCAGAATTCCAGCATCAGTCGGAGGCTTGTGCCGATCTTTTGGAGTTCGACTTCCCCTATAATAACAATAATAAATTATTATTATATTCATTAATGATAAATATTAATTTTTATTAAATATTAAGTATTTATTAATTTTAATTAGTATTAATTTATTAATACATAAAAACTAATTAATAAATATATAATAAACATATAATGCCGAATTGGGTGTGTCCAAAAATCATCACACACTAATACTATTAATAGTAGAGTGATTCCCTTTGTAGTGATGGTGGGTTTGTGTGGTCTGTTTTTAACGCTTTGCAACATTCAACGGACGCACCACAACTTGACTCCATCTTGAACCAATCCGGACCCCTACACCCAAATTCTTTCTCCCTTTCTTCGTCTTCATCTTACTTCGTGTAAACTTGATCTAATTGTTGAAATCATTTAACCTAAAAGTGAAAGCCATATATTTATTTTAATTCACCTCAATATATCTGTATATAAATCTAATTAATTAATATGATACATATAAATTATTATATAGATTTAATTTATCATATATAATTATAAATTTATTAATAATATCATATTATATTTTTTAAAAAATTATTTATTTAGTTTATTTTATTTTAAGTATTATTTTAGAGATTGATGTAATAATTAAAAATATTATTTAAAATTTAATAAAATTTTCAAAATATTTAAAAGGGTTCGTATAGAAAATGAATAATATAGTTTAAATTATTGAAAATTATAAAATAATTAATGGTGAATGTAAATTAAAAAAAACATAACATTAAAAATCATCTTGAAAAATTACGCAAGGTTATTAAAATGAAAAATAATCAAATACTTTTCATTAAAATAATATTTAAAATGAAATAGAGGGATATATGGTAATAATTTACATATTAATTTATATAAAAATAATGTATATGTGATATTTAATATACATTAATGCTTGTTATTATATTATTGATAAATTCATAATATTACATAATAAATGAAATTTATATAAAAAAATTATTAAAAATTAAAATTTACTATCTATCATCTCTCATATATCTATTACTATAATTAATATGTAAAAATTTATATTAAATATAAATAAAATTTATGTGGATTTGAATATAATAAGATTAGAAAGTGATGAAGGTCATATCCTTCATTATTTAGTCTTCTCTTCTTTCCTGTCTTATGGTGACATTTAGGATCTTTTGGTTTCGCTTTCAATATCACAATATCTTATACATATATATATATATATATTATTGGCTTGTTCACCTTTATAATTCTCCTCCAGATTAAACCATAGATCTGCAAATACATGCCTTTTTGATTGGTATATACATCAAAAAAACACAAAAAAGACGGGAAAAAGGAGGAAATCTCATGCATTATAGCTAGAAACGGGAGCGATCCTTTATCAAAAACCAGCAAGAAGATTAACTAAAAGATCAACAAGGTGGGTCGGAGGCATGGAAAGAGGCCATTACCTTGATGTATCAGACAAGGGAAAGGAAGATGATGATCAAGGACAGTCAGCTGTTGATCACGCCATCAACAGCAACCTTAATAATAGGGTGGAAGAACATGTGCAAGGAAATCCTTATGAATCTGTATTACCAGCAGGTAGCTTACCTCTCCTGACCCACTTACAGCCAGCTGTATCTTTCTTGACCATCGATTAGCTGTAATAATACATGTCAAGATTTCTTGTTAGCTAAAACTTGGCTGTAGTCAGATTCAAGGTCAGAAACAACACTACACTGGTCAAGCTAGTTGGTTTTAGTTTATGCAGATGAACTCCCCTGATGGTCTTTTTCTTTTTCTGTAATTTTTCCTTTCGTCTTCACCCTTGAAATATAACGATTCATTTGAGTTACTAGCAAACCCTAATCTTTCTAACTATCCTATCTGAAAAGAATATTTAATATGATTTCTTGAATCGGAAACTTATACTATATATCCTATGCTTAATTTGATATATGTGAACCGTAGGTAGCATGAGGAGAAGACACTATAGAGGTGTAAGGCAGAGACCATGGGGAAAGTGGGCAGCTGAAATCCGTGATCCGAACAAGGCTGCTCGAGTCTGGCTTGGAACGTTTGACACGGCAGAAGCTGCGGCGGCTGCCTATGATGCAGCTGCTCTTAAATTCAAAGGTAGTAAAGCTAAGCTCAACTTTCCCGAGCGGGTTCAAGGAGCTGCTGGAGGAGATCACTTAGGTTTCCTAGCAGTTGATCAAACCCCAGTTTCTGTTCCTGGTAATCGCTACAATGCAGTGAATCCTCCACAACTTCCTCCACTGCCTCCGCTTCCTGCCGTTCATCCACCTGGATCAGCAAATGAAGAATTTCCAAACCTTTTCCAGTACGCTCAGCTGCTACGTAGCGATGATGATAGCTATCTACAATATGTTGCTTCAGGTGGTTTTGATTATAATCTACAACAGTACTCTTTGTCAAGGGCATCTTCTTCCTCACCAGGGCTATCCCAACAATTCCAACCAATTACAGATGAAGATTCTTCCAGGTTCTTTCCGCAGTTAACTGCAGGTTTTTCTTCAGGTACTCATCATCTTGGTCTTCACGATCATCTTCATGATATGCAATTTGATCTTAACGACAATATTCCTCCCAATCAATAACATGTTATTGGTTTGTCGACAATAGAAAGAAAGCTTAATTCCATGAATGCTAATGTACCCTTTTCCTCAAACATGCAAACTAACTATACTTCCATTTAATTGCACTCTTGTGATATAAAATTTGAATAACATATTTTCATTGATTCAATCTAATAAATCCAATCATCTATCGCCCTATTAATAGATATGCATGAGATAAATGCACCGTAAGATTTGAATTATGATTAATATCCATGTTAGAACATATATATTTTATGTTATTTAAGATATATATTTATATATTTATACCAAATAAACATTATATAATAGAAGCCATCATCATGTTAATCACCCTTAATTAGTTCCCTAATTAAATATTATGTTGTCATTAGCTGCATACTTAAACTGATAAACAGTATACACATGTTGCAGAAATCCACCCACAAAAAACCAGCTAATCATTCATAAAACCTTGAATCTCAAACCCATAAAGAATGCGTATGACCCTAAGTTTTGTTCAAAGAAGGAGGAGAATAAGAAAGGAGATATATGCTTGCAGAGAAAGACGAGATTGCACATAAAAGCATAGAGTTCCTGGCACGTTGATTTAGCATCAAATGGATTTGCTTTTAAAAAAACGATGATTTTTACCGATTTGTTTTGGCATTTGAAAGCAAAATGAATGCTTTCGGCTTTTTGTCAATCTTTGCGGCTGTTGCTGTGTCATCTGTGATTTTCCATCACCCCACTTGCCTGCCTCCTCGCATTTCTGCAAGCTGTATAAATAATTTACTTCATATTTTAATTTTCTATTTATCAAATCTAGATCCTTGCAAAATATACAACCATATATATATATATATATATATAATATGCTGGGGAATATACAGATTCATTGAATGTGAAAAACAGAAAAGGCAAAAGATTAATAATACCTGCCAGAAATGGAAGCCGAGCATATACACACTTTGTCAAAGAAGAAAACGACCTGCCAGCCACATGTAATGCACATGCAAAATTCTCTGTCGGCACCAAAACTTGATTATTGCATGCTTTCCCTTTTTTTTACCATACTTGACGACAAATTTCATCGGTTCATCTTACCTGCAAGCCGCTAACTTCCGAGAAAACCCTAAACCTACCATCTCTGGTGCCACCGCGACTACCTCGGCGTCGGTAACTATTAATAACCATTTTCTAGCGCTTGATATCATCTGATCGATGTCGCCTCCCAAGCAACCGTCTATAACCATCGGCACCGCCATCAGTTCTACGTCATCGTCCTAGCATGTTTACCTTGCGACTTCCTTCTACCGCCATCTATCAACCACCGCGTCCGTTGCTTATACCACTGATATTACTGGAACGGTAGTGATGGCTGCTTCCTAGGACACGGAAGTAGTGTTGGTGGCGGTTTCAAGGTGGCAGCTACGGTTGTCGGACTGTAAACCGTCACCAGCGTCTGCCACGTAGAGTTGAACATTTGACTGGACTGATAGATAAGGCCGGCTTTGGTCAGTCTCTTCTATTGTTGGACAAGATCAGCCCGGCCCACTTTCAATCAATAAGTGTCTAAATTAAAAAGGAAAATTTCCAAAAATAAAAGAAAATAGAAAAAATTAATTAGTTTCATTTAATATTAATAATTAATTACGTCATAATAGCTCTAATTACTAAGGAGGGATAAGAGAAGGTTTGTCTGGTAATACACCAATCATATGGTCACGTGCTCTCCGTGGAAAAGAGAGCTTAAAAAAAAAGAAAAAAGAAAAAGAGAATGACATATCAATCATAGGATCTATCATTTGTTTGATATTTTCTGATTTTCTCTTAGATGCTTGAAATATTAATTAATTTATATATGATTATTTTATATTAATAATAATATTATTAAATAATATTAATAATAATAATAAAATATTTTTTGACATTTATATGTGATTTAAATAAATTTAAAAACTCTATTGAATTTAAATTTTAAATAATTGCTCATTTTTCATAATAATTCCATAATATAGAAAAATATAAAAACTAAAATAAAAAATCATTGTAACTAGATTTGTGGCAGTGGTGCGTGTGCTATATCTTTCCTTTTATTCATTTCATCCTTTTCCTCGGTGCTCTCCCGCAATCCCTAACGATTGCCCAATCCAATTGCACCACCGATATATATAACAAGCTTCAACCACGCCATCATTAACAATCAATCTTTTCGTTTCTTTTGTTAAATTTCTCTCTTTTCCCTTTTTGTTTTCTGTTATTGTACCTTCCCGACGGCTTTGCTCTTGATTACACACTGCGACCGTCATAGTCTAACGGTATTTTCCCCCCCTCTTTGCTTTCTGTTAATTTCCAGGCTTTCTTTTGTTTGAATCGGAAAGGTCTGTTCTTGCCCTGTTTTTTTTCTGATTCTGATTGCTTTGCCACATCGATGTTATTGTATTTGTTTAACTGAATTTCGAGGGTTATCATTTTGGGTGTAATTTTATTGGAGTTTTTTTCTAGGTAGTGATGCTTCGTTGGTTATTTCAATTAAAATTAGGGTTATTTTGACTGTTACAGGTTGCATTATTGGATAAAGTAGTGATTTTTTGTTTATACTTAGATAGCATGTCAAGTGTCCTATTGAATTCTGTTATTGTTCCTGTGGGATTATCTCGTTTAATGTTTAGATAGATTTCTCTCTATCATAGACATGGCTTAGCATTCAGTTTAAATAGGGAAGTTTCAAATTTGAACTTCATTAAATATTTTAACTACTGAAGTTGTTGCATTGACCACTTAAACACTTTACAGGTAACGCATAACAACAAAGCTTACAACTTTTTACTCTTTTTTCCTTGTAAGTCATAAAGGTTTTATTGCTTTTGGCAGGTTTCTTTGAATATGCCTATTATCCACGAGGTTTTAATTTCTTTTTATCTGAAAGAATTTTGATTTATGCTCACCATTGGATTTGGATTTTATTGTATTATACTAACTGGTTCACATTATGGTGTAGATTACATAAACTTCTAAGTGTGTGTCTATATTTGGGACTCCATTTAGAAGCACATGATTTTTTTATTACGGTTAGCATTGCATAGAATTATGTGCTGATCATGTATATCTCATGTATGCATAGATACTTTTGCATTTATATATTGTTATGCATTTAGTAAGGATGGCTGTATTTCATCGTGATTCCTTTGACTAATTGCCTCAGATAGGCACACCTAAGAAAATGCTAAGAAATTTGCATGCTTTGGTTCCTAATATGCCTGCTTGATTAAAGTGTTTGAAGATGACTAAATGGAGCTTTGCTTAATTAGGATTCATGCTAATTGCAATAGCTTTTAAATGCTGGTTTCAGTTGGCATATGGAGAGAAGGCGTTTGTTGACTGCCATTAGAATGTTGTTTTAATCTTCTGCTGAGGATTTATTGAAATATCATGCTAATGGCAGCTGATCACCGAAGAAAGCGGCTTAATGGTGTCAGCATTGCAGGTTGCAGTTCTTGGGAGCAAAAAAAAACCAAAAAGAGAAAATTGGAACCACCAAAAAAGGAGTTAAATTCTCATATTTCTCTTCAGTGGGACGGCAGTCAAAAAAAGGTGGTTGCCAAAAGGGAACAAATTGGTTTAAGGCAAAAGGATTTTAGGGAATTCACTGATACTTCTTCTGAGCATCATAGTAACTTAGCAGATGTTGTTGCTATCCCCCGAGAAACTTTTGAACTGGAGAATTTGACAGAGGTTCTTTCCTTGGAGGTAATTTTGATATTAATTGCCAGCCTGTCCATTTTGTAGTTTTCTCTCGGTAAATTTAAATTGATGCTTGTTGCAGGTTTGGAATACTCGTTTATCAGATAGTGAGAGAAAATATCTAATGCAGTTTCTACCTAGAGGATCAGATGATGAAGAAGTTGTTCAAGCATTGTTTTCTGGGGAAAACTTTCATTTTGGAAATCCTTATCTCAAATGGTAAGTATTGTAAATATGGTGCACAATGAATAGCTTCTCTTCAAAAAATGTACGTTGAGTTGGTACATAAATCCAATCTTTCTTTTTGTGCTTATTGGTACAGTTAAAGTTTTGTGTTTGGAACATTTTCTTCATTCTCCACACTGCTGTAGCCTGCCTGATGTCATACTCGGGCATAGTTCTGTTTCTAACTTTTTTTTGAGAGGGATTGTTTCTTTTGCTCCCTTTTGGCACGGTTAGATACTTGCATATGAAAGGTATATGATATGCAACTTGCTAGTTCGTGCTCTCGATCATCCATATTGTCTATTGCTGCTATTTCTGGTAGTCAAGATAATCAGGTACTTAGTGTGAAGAAAGAGAAAAGTAAAGGAACAAATTATACTATAAGTGGAAAGAGGTGATTGAACATGACTAGGAGCCCTTTGGTTTTAGCATTTACCACCTTGAGTTTTATTTATTGATGACTCCTTTTTTTGGTTATGGCTTGGCCTCTTTCTACGTGCACATGAAGTTCTTAGGAAAGATAGATATGAATGTAAGAGCAAAAATTGATTGTTTATGGCCTTTTGAAGAACTGTCATGTTGACATATAGTGCAAGTCTATGTTTTAACTGGACTATTTGTTTAAGCACATGTTTGCAGGGCTACTTCACTTTGTTCAGGCAATCTTCATCCTGATGCTGTTATTCATCAGGAACAATGTATAAAAGCAGATAAGAAAGCATACTACTCTGAGATACAGAATTACCATAATAAGTATGCAAAGCATAGCTAAATTTGTCTTTGTATTCAGTTCCTTTGCCTTAAGTGGTTTATTTGGCCTTTTGATGTTTTCCATCTCATGGCAGCATGATAAAGTATTTGCAGCAGCTGAAGGAGATTTGGGAAGCTAGTAATGATCCTGAAAATGAAGTTTTGCAGAACATTTTGAGGTTCATTTTTTTTCATCTGCAATAAATAATTAATTGTGCTGTTTGATCTTCCTTATGTACAATTTCTGATGTCGTTTTGCCTAAAACTTTAAACAAGATAGTAGAATACCAACTTTTGAAGAGTATATGTATCATCTCTCAATTTTTGATGTGTTGTTGATGTTTAGTTCTTTTGATTTTTTGACATGACAATTTCATTCTGATTTGGACATTCATGATGCTTTAAGTAGGTCAAGAAGGGACGCCAACAAATCAATATCATTGCATGACTACGAGTTTAGATCTAATGGCCATGATGCGAATGCTCCAGCTACATCCGAGTCATGCTCCTTCGTTGCTGAGGAGAAAGAATGTAGCAGTGACTATCAAGACTCTTCAATAACAAAGGGTGATGGACTTCAACAGAGGTATTTAGTTTTATCATGGTTCACGAAGAAGCTTAATTTCATATGCTGCTCCTCTCACATGCATTCGACAAAGAGAGGTTTCAGTTATTGATTTCCTTTTCTGAAGTATAATGGCTGATTGTGTTGTTTTATGATGGTATTTTTCTTTGTTAGAGATCATTTTCAATTTCTGTTTCATTTATTTTCTCAAATATTTTATCATCATGACACAGTAAGGTTCTTTCTCTTTTTTCTGTTGTCAAGGGGAAAATGTAGTGAGATAGAGAAAAGAAAAGGAGTTTGATTTTTGAATATATATTGTGCTCCTGTTTTCATTGTTTCAGCATTTTGCACCTTGGTGTAGGTTTGAGTTTACCTATGCTGAGAACCATCTACCAGTAATCACTGTTATTCTTTAATTAAGCCTCATGGGGAAAAGGTTTAGTCATTCATTTTCAAAATCTGGCCATTGTAGGAATATGATTACCCGTATTAGTAAATTCCTGTGGATCTTTTAGAGTGTTATTGTACGGTGTTTTTCTTGTTTTCATTTTTGGCCACCCTATATTGTGCAATTGTGAAAAAATCTTGTTAACTGCTTCTGGTGTCAGGACTTATGATAGAGGCTTCATGAAGGGGAGAAGTAGAAGGCCATTGGTTGCGTTGGATGATGGAAAGTCCAGAAGAGTAGAAAAGCTGCAAAAGCGCAATATTCAGCATGCTGATGGTGCTGAATATATGTCATACTTAAAGGTTTGGAAAATCATTTTATTTTCTAATGGGTGGTGGTGGTGGATTTGAAGTTATTGGATTATTTAGCAAAAAAGTTCATAGATAATAGAAGAATAAATGCGGTTTGGTGTTTGGAACTGATATAGGAGAAGTTGATAAGCATCACAGATCAAAACAAAACATTCCTTCTTCTTCTTCTACTTTCTTTTGGCATTTTGCAGGCTTTTAATTGCCAATGTGCCTTTGGTATTTTTCAGATAAGCAAGAAGCAGCATCAACTTGTCAAGAGTATGAAGCAGTCTGGTAAAAGCATCCAGTCTAAGTCTCTTAACCGTGTATTAGGAAACCTTGATACCCTACAGGTGCAACCATATGAAGTATTCATGAAAGAGGAGCAGAAGAAGTTGCAGGAGCATTGGTTAGTTATTTATCATTTCTTCCATGATGTTTTTTGATCACTGAAAGTTTTTATTTTATTCTCTTACTAATGAAATTCTGTGTTTATAGGTCTCAACTAGCAAAGAAAGATCTTCCTGCAGCATATGAAGGCTGGCGACACCAGCAGTTTCAGAGACGTGAAATTTTCAAATCTTTGGAGCAAGACTTAAAAGACAGACTAGAATCTTCAGTGCAGGTTCTAATGCTTGACTATTCGTAATTTTGCCTGTTTTCTTTCTGCATGAAGCATATTCTACTTTTGATATGGTTTATAGTAGATGACAGCAGAATTGTGCTACAGCAGAACACTTTTTGTGTGTTTAATTCTTTTTTGCTGAATTCTCTCAGGATAATGGGGACAATAAGGAACTAGTTACTCAAGATCAAGATGACCTGGGAGCGACAGATCATGAATCTGAAGATGTATGATACACCATGTCTTGATCTCTGTGCATTTTTATTCCTTTTACCTTTTACCTTGTGCTTGTGTGCTCATGTCTGCAGCTGATATATTGGGTTAGTTGAGATGAGAAAATCTGTATATGTAACTCTCTTTTGTTTACATGTTGAAATTTTCATTCGCATTTTTGTTTTTTGTAATCTATTCAGGATGAGAATGGCTTATCTGAGGATTATATTCAGTATCAGAATGATCAAGGAGCAAGGCAACATGAACTGTATCACAAGGTTTGATGCTTTTCCTATATATTCCTCGTTCCCTGTGCATGTTTGGCATCTATTATGAATAGGCCTTTGTGTCTGTAGTGTTTCTTGTGTTTTTATGACTTCTAATTCTTTCAGGACGAGGAGAAATCGAGTGATGATACTTGTTCTGAGGATCAGGAAGGTGAAGATTTGAGAAAACATGAATCCAATGCAGAGGTTTGACACTCTATTGATCATGTTCCCTCATCGTTTTTCTTGGGTATAAATGTCTGCGTCTGATATGATGTTTACCAGCAAAAGAAAAGGTCTAAAAGCACCTGTCCATTGCTCATGATTGTAAATTCTAATAGTTTATCTGAAATTGTTGATTTGTGATTGATATGTTCAGGATGAGGATAAAGACAGCCATGCTACAGGTTCACTTGAGGATCAGGTAGATGAATTTAGTGAACATGGACCTTGTGTGGAATACAAGGAAGATTCTGGTTCAGGGTCTGCGGAGTATCAGTCTCCACAGCAGATTTCTTCCCACAATGGCAACAATGATCTTAACCCCATAGATATGGACTTGGAAATTAATGTGGCATCAAGATTAGATACTGCTTCTCCAAATACATCCAAGTATTCATGTGATGCAAACACTGCAGATACTTCTATTGGTCAAGGTGTTCCTCTTTCTTCAGGACGAGATGTCTGGCAAGCAGCTAGCTCACCACATACCTTCTATGATTCTTCTATGAACCATGAATACGCCTCAAGCGGTAACTTGTCACTCCCACATCCTATTAATGAAGAAGCTCAACGGCCCCAACTGATGGTCTTGGAACCTGACGTGCATGAAGAAGGCACTGCAAAGAATTTGTTACCCAGACAATCTGATGATGGTTCCTTCAGCGCTTATCCAAACCAGGATCGGACTGGGTTGCTCCAGTCCTTGTTTAAGGGCCAGGAGATGCCATGTTATCATCGTGATCAAAACCAAATGGGGTTAGAATTCCAAGTACCACAGAATATGTTGACTGAGGGCAATCACTTTGCTGGTCATCTTCCAAGGCACATTCAGCCTCACCTGTCCCTGGAGCAGGGGCAGAGGAGACCTGGTGAAAATTACATGCAATCATCCTTGTCAGAGGGCATATATTCTGAAGCAGGTGCATACTTGATATCAAGACAAGGACATGAACCACCGGTCAATCTACAGGACTGGCCTATTAATCATGTTGGCATGTCAGCGAGGTTCCAGTCTCATATGAGTAATGATGCTCTGTTAACACAGAACTGGTATTCTGGTGAGCATCATCAAGTTCATGGTGGCTGGAATAGTATGAATAGTGGAGGTGTTTCAGGCCAGAGCATTGGAAATAATACAGATCAGAGCTTATTTAGCGTTCTATCCCAATATGACCAATCACGTTTGAGTAATCATTCTAATACAATGGGGCCTACTGAGCAGTTCATACTGCCAAGAAACTTTGGAATGGCAAGTGGCGTGGCATCAAGAATCAATACTAGTTTACCACAAGCTTCCCTTCCACTTGACTACATGAGTGGACGCGAAACAGCTACTTCTTTAATGTCTGATGATATGGGATGGATGACTTTGCCTCAAAATCCAGGTTTACATGATCCACTCGGGAAATCATATTTGAGGTCATGGAATCAGTGAGAAGGTTTCATGATAATAAATATTGAAAGGTTCAACCAATGTTATGATCTCGGTTAGAAGATCAATGACAGGGAATGGGACATTATAATATCAGAGTGAAACAGGCATGTTTTTGGGGTTACAGAAGTTGATTGATGAAAAAAGAAATTATCCAGGTAGATAGGATTTGTACATAACCTTATACAAGAGCCAACTGAAATCCATGTATATATCCAGATGTTAGATGAAGGCAAAAAGGATAAGGGAAGGATCAAAAAGATCCTGATATCTCTCTCTCTCTCTCTCTCTCTCTCTCTCTCTCTCTCTCTCTCTCTCTCTCTCTGGTAGGTGGGCTAACTTATATATTACATTTTTGTTTCCATTGACATTCTCTATTCCAGTTTTCCCTTATTGACTGATAGAATTATCCTCCCAATAATTTTGGAGCCAGACCAGTTACGAGTCCGGGCTTCTTTTCTGATTATTACATTATAGTCTGTGTTCCATCGTTCTTTCCCCTTTTCTGCACACACATATATATATATTCTTTATGAAGGAAAGGCACCCACAAGTTAGTTACTTAAGAAAGTGACAAGTGAAGTTAACGAGACCAGATCTTCCTTGAAAAGAATGCCGACAAGTAACCGTTAATGTTAATATCCACAATAAAAGTGAAGTTAAAGGGGCAAACAGTGTCCTTGCAGTAACCGTTAAGACTAATAAAGAAGGAAGAAAGTCGTCAGTTAAGATCATTAACGGTGTTCAAACCAAGTCATTTTCGTAAGTTTTTGTGGCTGATCCTACAATGGCAAGCTTGCCGACTTGTACAAACCCAAATAAAATTATTAAATTATGTAAAATCTGGAACCAAAAATTTCCCTCCGTAGAAGGATGCACTTTCTTACTGTACAATCAAAATCAAAAGTTAAAACCCTAATTCATCATTGATTGACTAACCCAAATCAAAAGTGTTTGTGGAAGAAAGCTTTGATTTCATATAACACAAACGCAACACGGGGAGTCCTTCTTTTTTGGCATTTTTTGCTTGGTTTCTAATTTTTCCCTTTTGATTCGAAAACCATAACTTCCTTCTTCTCTCTCGAATCTTCTTAGCTTCCCCTGCGAAGAGAGTAAGAGACAGAAGATGTATTTATTGCTGTCGTTGTAATCAGCAGAATTGAGGGCCGCAGTTGGTTTGGAAATTGGCACTTATTCGTGGTCAGGTTTAGATTTCAAAGAAACAAAGATGGACAAGATTGAGACGAAGAAGAAGGAAGTAATTAGATTGGAAAGGGAATCTGTTATTCCTATTCTCAAACCTAAGCTCATTATGACCTTGGCTAATCTTATTGGTACGTTGCTTCTTCTTCCTATCTTGTTTAATCCCATAATTTTTTTTTGGTTCTTCGATTGTTTCTTTCTTAATTCTTTTTTAAATGAACATGCATCATTATTTTATTGGTTTCTGTAAAGATGTGCGTGGGCAATCATATTTCAAATATACAATTGGGTTTCTGCTGTTTATTTCTCGAATTGGGTCATCCCAGCTATAATTATGAATCACTTTAACACTCAATATTTCATCCTTTTTCCCAAAAAAATTCATCCCTTTTCTTTTTTCTTTTCTCCTTTTTATCACATTCAGAAATTAGGCCATTCAGTCAATCGTATCAGTTTCCCATTCTGCATTTGTGTGTTCGTATCTGTCTGGTTGTTGACTGTATTCACTCTTGTCATGGATTCTCACCGGTTTATGACTTTGAAATCTTGGCTTTGGTGACATAAATCATCTTTTAACTTTGCTTGGCGTAGCTCAGTGAACAGTTGCAAAAATTGGCAAGTTCATTTCTTTCAGAATGCCTTCTCTTAATGGAATTAAAACGACTATTCCTGCAAATATGATCTTCAGAGAATGAGAATTGACTGAATTCTTATCCTTTTTGAGTTTTCAAACAGTGGGCGGTGAATTATGCAGGCAGTGAATTTCATCTTTTCTTTCACATAAATATTCTCAATCTTGTATGGGGCTTCTAATAAAAATATTCAGTTCACAATATTTTAGATGACGTTGATGCAACGATTTTTTTGTTTGCTTTGCACCTTTTTACATGTCCCAGTGAACCTTGAGATTTTTTTTGCCTGCTGATACCCTGCAGAACATAGTACTGATCGGTCTGAGTTTCTAAAGCTTTGTAAGAGAGTTGAGTACACTATTCGAGCTTGGTATCTTCTGCAGTTTGAAGATTTAATGGTAGTGATATTTTCTTGGTCTGGTTGGCTTGTGCTTAGTGATTCTTCTGTGATTATATGTTGTAATTGCCGTTGGAATTTTGAATCAAATAATTAATGCGTTTGCAGCAACTGTATTCCCTCTTTGATCCAGTCACCGGGGCTCAAAAATTGGAGCAGCAGAACCTGTCTCCTGAAGAAATTGATGTACTTGAACAGAATTTCCTTGTTTACCTATTTCAGGTATTATGGCTTTCAGTGCTGAGGAAAATGCAATAGTCATCATTCGCTAAATTGATAATCAAAAGTTCTGATAACTTAGAAATGGCTGCGCGACTCCTAGGACCAAATAATCCTATCATAGAGTAAACGCCTTTAATACACAGTCCCTAGTATGTTTTTGAATGTTAGTGCACTGAGGGCGTAATAATTATTATTATTATTTTCTCATTCAGGTGATGGAGAAAAGTAACTTCAAGATAGCAACAGAAGAGGAGGTTGAGGTTGCACTTGCCGGGCAGTATCTCTTAAATCTTCCTATCACAGTTGATGAATCCAAGGTTCAAGATCATCTTATGGTTAAATGCATTTTATCTTTAGTTTTATGTGCTCATCAAGTTAATCTTAAATTGCTGTTTTCTCATTGCGCATAGCTTGACAAGGAGCTTTTGAAGAAGTACTTTACAAAGTATCCTCGGGAAGATCTTCCAAACTTTGTTGATAAGGTAACGCACTTATATCCAGATGACTTGAAGGATAAGAGCAGGGTAAAAGAATTGATGACTACCAGTTTGTTGATAAATTGGATCTGTCCTGTCTAAACTTTGGCATAGAATGTAGTAACTAGTATATTAGATTAGTAATTTCAAATTTTTGTGCAAATAGGGGACTCTACCTGACAACTTGTTCTTGATACAAGAATTTTAACAGCAGAGCGTCTTTGACACTTGACCAATGCCATTCAATATGAATTAGATTGCAAGGTCATGATGACTATTTTGTATTATCATGATTGTAACATAATGGAGCGTTTTCCCTAGTTTTTCCTTTTATATCCAGATTCTCCTTCAGAAGAAAGCTGATATTTATATCACCACGTCTTTTTATAGTATGTTATCTTTCGACGTGGGATCGGCATTGATCGGACAACTGATTATTTTATCATGGAGAAAGTGGACATGCTTATTGCACGTTTTTGGGCATATATTTTAAGACTGACGAGGTAAGCAAGTTTGCTGCCATAACCTGAAAATTTTAATTTGCATGCAGCATAAACTTATATTATTGGACGATTCTGAGTGGACAAGTAGGAAACAGATTAAAATTCTCTGTATTCAAGCACTTAATTACATCTGAAGCATGTACAATGAAACTCTAACTGTCATGGTTGTGATAATGTAATAACTACTGCAGTTTGCACTACGGTATGGACATGGCTTGCTTAACGTTCTGATTTGTAGTTTAATGTTCCTAGAAGGACTTTCCTTATTTTCAAGGAGCTGAGCTTCAACTCCTTGTCGTTACTAAAGTTATATGTATTTCGTTTGTCCACTTTCATTTCTTCCCTGGATATGGGTCTTGCAGGGCAGAAAAACTTTTGCGTAGAAGATCAGGGGTGCAGCATAAAAGAGATCCAAAGAAGAATGATGAAATTAACTCTGAAGCAGATCAGGATGATTTACGTGTTGAACGAATTCGTCTGGAAAACATGGAACTAAGGTTTTATAGTGCATGTGCATCATCTTGTTGATCAAATGTTGTGCATCATCATCATCATCCTAAGTGTTAGCAGGATGCTTTACTCGCTCTGGCCATTCTACTAAAAATTGATATATTATTCTAGCACATAATCTGAATTTCTTACCCATTTCACATGTGAATTCATCCCTCCTGTACACTAATAGTCATATAATCAAACTCTAATTGAATGTCATGCACGTCATTGCTTCTCAATGCGGCTCTCTTATTCTGCTTCTTCCAGTGTTCGGAATTTGCTTAGCAGCACTACTGTCCAGGAACCCACATTTGATAGGATAATAGTTGTTTACAGGTACTACTCAATTCCTCATTTATTCTTTAGTTTTTGTTTTGAGATATATGTCATTATATTTGCAATATTGCACACACAAGTTTTGATGGTGGAAGTCATATTTTAGTACTTTGATCTATACCATTAGATGCGTGTAATTACTGTATCATATGCTCGTAAGCATTGTTATCTTCTATTTATCTATTTCTTGTGGGGAGGAATTATTTTGCAACTGAAGTAATTCTTGGAAGATTAGATCAAATTTGATCCAAAGAAGTATGGTTTTGCCAGGCGAGCAAGTTCCAAAACAAAAAAGGAACGAGGAATATTTGTAAAGCATTTCAAAAACATTCCAATGGCTGATATGGAAATAGTTCTTGTGAGATTTTTTCCCCTTCTTTCTACCCATGTCTTTTATATGATTTTTACCTACATATGACATGATTTGAAACTTTCATGCCTTTACAGCCAGAAAAGAAAAATCCTGGTTTAACTCCAATGGACTGGGTCAAATTTCTGGGTTCTGCAGTAGTTGGGCTGGTGAGTTTTAGCTTGACATTCAGTTAAACTGTTATTTTGCCTTTTGTTCATCTTCTGCAAATGCACTTATCGTACCCTCTTTTCCAGGTTGCTCTTGTCAGTTCACTTGAAATGCCCAAAGCTGATCTTTGGGTCATCTTTGCTGTCCTCTCTGCAGTGATTGGTTACTTTGCTAAGACATACTTCACGTTAGTTCTCTTTCCTCTCTGTCCCCAATTTTTATGTGCACAGCTTCATGTGTTGAGCACATGTAGACTTGTATTTCATCATGTTGTCCATGGAGGCATTCGGAGGGCAAGTTCTTTTCTCACTGATGATAGGCTGTTGTTTGTTCAACTATATGCAGATTTCAGGCAAACTTGGCTGCTTATCAGAACTTAATCACGCAGTCAATGTATGACAAACAATTGGATAGCGGAAAGGGCACACTTCTTCACCTGTGTGATGATGTGATTCAACAGGAGGTGAGTCTTAAGCGTGATTGTGTCGAGTACATTCAGAGCTATATGCTTTTGTAAAATAAATCTTATGATGGTTATGATTGTTGAACTGAGGAGACTGCCATGACTCGCTTAGAATTTTTTGAGCCATCGGTTCTTTTATTCAATCGGTTTTTGCATTTGAGAGCATTGGTCATTACTATTGCAGGTCAAAGAAGTTATCATTTCGTTCTTTATATTGATGGAACAGGGCAAGGCTACCATGCAGGTACTAATTGCTTCTTAAACTTTGTACCACCTTGGTTATTTTCTGGATTAGCTGGGGCATGTTATTGAAATTCTTGTATCAGCATGCGTACATAATCTGTTTTACCGTGCAATAGGATCTGGATTTGCGATGTGAGGAGCTGATTCAAGAAGAGTTCGGAGAGAGCTGTAATTTTGATGTGGATGATGCAGTCCATAAGTTAGAGAAGTTGGGCATCGTTTCGCGGGTAAGGAAATGGGTATCAAAAGGTGCACACTCTTGTGCCATTAGTGGTTTGTTGTTTGTGATGCTGAAGCATCTCCTCCGTATGCAGGACACTCTTGGGCGCTATTACTGCATGGGGCTAAAGCGTGCCAATGAGATCATTGGAACGACGACTGAAGAACTTGTTCTCAAGGCAAAACAGGGTATTAGCGCCTGATGAAAGGTGAGCTTCATCATCCTTGGTTTGCTTGTTCAAGTGGAACTCAAATTGCAGGTCCTGAAAGTCTTGGAGGCAAGTCCAGATGCAGATGCGGGATGCTGCCTGCCGTATAATGTCCCTTTGATTTCAAATGTGTGTTTATATTTGTAAATCATGAAAGCTTGTAACCTTTTCAGTTTCGTTGAATCTGATGATATCTTTGTTGGTTTATTAAGACCCTTCAATTTCCCACCTTCATTTTTCCTTTTCTTTCCTGTATTCCACACAACATTACAGACAACATTATTTCTCTCAAAATCCGCATCCCTTTATCATGTCTTATTTTCATATTAATTATTAATATATAAATGATATAATGAAAATTTATATATATATATATATTATCAATAAATCTATAATATTATCTAATGAGCTATATACATATAAAAATTTATCAAATGCTTCGTTCCTTCATTACAAATGATTTTTTTTTATAAAAAATCAAGGGAGAATAAATATAGTGAAAAACCTGAAAGCAATAGGAATTCGACAATTGTATGCTTATCAATGCATGGAAGTCTATAAGGTAACCATAAAATCCCAAATCCAATGGTTAATGATGGAAGGACCATGAGATGCTTAATGCACCCAGCACTACTCGATCATTTTTCCTTCAGACAAAGGAGTGCCGCTCAAATTTGAGCGCCAAACGTTCCTAACGGAATAAACTAACAATCTCCCCTCAATTATATTTTCTATTGCTTTTCATGGAATAATGTGAAAAATTATACCCACAAAGCAGAAGAAGAAGACGAAGAAGAGCAGCAATTTGATTGGATTGAGAATGGGAAAGAAGAAGAAAGATATATTACAGTTGGAGAGAGAATCCGTAATTCCCATCCTCAAGCACAAGCTCATTGCTGCCTTAGCACAGCGAATTGGTATCTTTTCTTCGTTTCAATCTATAGTTCTTCAAATTTCCAACCCTAATGATTTCCCTCATCTTTTGGATCGAAACCTTTTCAGAGAGCAAATCTGATCGTGATGAGTTTCTAAAGCTTTCTCAAAGAGTTGAGTATATTATTCGTGCTTGGCACCTTTTGCAGTTCGAGGATCTTATGGTATATTTATTTTGCACTTTCAGAACTATGGCTGTTTCCTTTTTCTTGTGAATGGGTTCTTTTTTTTAATTAAATGTTTTCTGATGCAGCAATTGTATGCTCTCTTTGAACCAATTTTTGGTGGCAATAAATTGGAGCAGCAAAATCTAACCCCTGAAGAAATTGATATATGTGAACATCAGTTTCTGAACTGCTTATTTCAGGTATTCATTTAGCACAACTAATCATTTTTTCCCATTCATTGGACCTTGATGTTCACTAGTTCCCTCCTTATCCAGGTGATGGAGAAAAGTAATTTCAGAATAACAACGGATCGTGAAATTGATGTTGCTCTATCTGCACAATACCGTTTAAATCTTCCTATTGTAGTAGATGAAACTAAGGTGCGGTATGAATTCCTATATACACAGATATGTATAATTCTTCATTGTTTGTGCTGGAAGTTCTACTCTGAGCTTCACGATTCTTAATATCGACATTCTGTTTTTGTTGGAAGTAGCTTGACAGGAGGTTGTTGACGAGATACTTCGCAAAGCATCCTCATGACAACCTCCCGCACTTTTCTGATAAGGTAATGTTAAAATAAGCTTCAGGAATGCTGTGTGATTGGAAATTCGATTGACATGAAAGGTTGTCGTCGACTATATCAGGCTGTAATATAACAAACTATCGTTTGTGCGAGCATTTTCCTTTATGAGCACGCTTGCTGATGCATATTTTTTGGCTTGCTTCCAGTTCATCATCTTCAGGCGGGGAGTTGGAATTGATAAGATGACTGCTTACTTTATCAAACAGAAAATAAATACCATCATTAAACGTTTATGGATGTGTTTCTTGAGAATTACTTGGTTAGTGCTAACCTTTAAATTGCAAATCAGGGAAATACATTGTTCTATGATCCCGTTTGCTGAAATCAGTTCCATTTGCTGTTAATACGTAATATTCCACACTGTTATGAAACGTGATACATTGTTAGCTAAGTGGGTAATCTTTTCTAAACCCAGCTAATTATTTATTCTTATAAGGCTGTTATACTTGTAGCTTGAAGGCATTTTTCTTCGACAATCCAAGAAAAGAAAATCAGGAAGATTCTAAATCTGTTGAAATCTCTGTAGAATCTGAGCAGGATGATATATTTGTTGAAAGAATCCGTATTGAGAAGATGAATCTCAGGCAGGTCTCCAATTGGCACCCTGAAACTGAAATTTAGTATACTTATGATACACATTGCTAGTTTTTTTTTTTTTTTTTTGACATTCATCGCCTTTGTTTCCACAGTTTCCGTAATCTTTTTGGCAAGAATACTATCCAAGAACCTACCTTTCAGAGTATAATTGTCGTCTATAGGTTAAGACCCTTGTCCCTTTTTTCATTCTGAAGAATCTGATAGAGGCTTTTATTAATCTTTGCGCTGTTTGAGACACAGCGTAAGAAAGAAACTTGACATTCATTCGTATTCTTACAGAAAAAACTCACACTTCGTTTGGAGGAAAGAATATTTACATGATGATAATACCATGAATTATGAATCTAAGAAACATGACGAAAATTTCTCTGTAATATGTAACTTCATATATTCAAACCATGAATTAAAGCGATGGTGTTAGTGTCGATCGACAGGAAAGCAACTGAGAAAGTAGAAAGGGAGAGGGATATTTATGTGAAGCATTTCAGAAACATTCCGATGGCCGATATGGAGTTAGCACTAGTTAGTTCAAATCCTTCTTATAGTGTATTTCAATTTATCTTCCTTCTTTTTTCCCGCTTTTTGGTCTATTCATTTAGTCCGGGAACTTGTTGCACTGACAGCCAGAAAAGAAAAATCCAGGTTTAACTCCAATGGACTGGGTGAAATTCATTGTTTCTGCTGTAGTCGGACTGGTCAGTAATTGCAATCTCCTTGAAAATTGACGTATCCAACGTCTTTAGGTTCGAGTCTTTTTGACCCTTCTCTTCTCTGTACAGGTTACTGTAATCAGTTCACTTAGCATCCCTAAAGCTGACATCCGGGTCATTTTATCTATCCTGACAGCTGTGGTTATGTATTGCGTCAAGACATATATGACGTTAAGTGAATTTATCTCCCAGAAATTTTTACAGGACTATGTGGATACTAAGATAATTGATCTTTGACAATCTTTTTGGAGATTACTACTGAACTGATACAAGAAATCATCAAAATGATTGCAATTTCTTCTGCATATGTTGTAAGCTTAAAGGCTGCGCATTAAACAGCAAAAGCTACAAAAATTGCTGGAATCTAATGCATAAGGCTTCATCTACTTTGACAAGCTTTCAGTTTTTATCTGTGCTACTTCTGATCTTGCGTTTTCATGCAAGGCTACGTACACTTTTTTTCCACAGTAACTCTGTGTCCTGCTTCAGTGTTGTTGGAATCTGTATCCGACTTTAAAAAATCCTCAGACGACTGAAGAAAGGTAATATTTATTTTTTTACTTTTCAACAGGTTTCAGAGCAACTTGGTTACCTATCAGAGCTTAATCACTCAGTCTGTGTATGATAAACAACTGGACAGTGGAAGGGGCACACTTCTTCACTTATGTGACGATGTGATCCAACAAGAGGTAAGTACCAAGCCAGAAATTCTTTGTACATTATGCTTCCTGACTGATAATTTTAAGCATCTGCATTTGTCCCTGATTGACAACACTGTTCACAGACTTTTAACTGCTGGCAAAGAACCTGATATTGTAAATCTGCAGGTGAAAGAGGTGATTGTTTCATTTTTTGTGTTATGGGACCAAGGAACAGCCAATAGAGAGGTACTTAAAACTGTAGTCTTTTCATTGCTTCCTTGATTCTATTCTTCGAACGGTGTATAGATTCTCAAAGACGGTTGCTAAATGCAAACACATCATTTTTCATTGATCTGAAGTAGAAACTCGATCAGCGTTGCGAAGAACTTATCGAACAAGAATTTGGGGAAAACTGCAATTTTGATGTAGATGATGCTGTTCAAAAGTTGGAAAAACTTGGAATCGTTATTAAGGTTAGGTTCTATCTCCCCCGTTCTTGTTGCTGCTATGATCAAACTCAGGGCAGCATCATACCATCACATACGGTTATTTCTAAACATATACCATGTTATAGTGGTTGAATGAATTGAAGTAAGGATTGTTGAACTCAGGACAATGATGGAAGCTATGAAAGCGTGGGTCTAACACGTGCTAATGACATAATCGGAACCACAACTGAGGAGATTGTCATCAGGGCAAAACAAGGTGAAAGGTTTTCCAGATACTGAAGAACAACAAAACAGAAAGTGTCGAGAAATCAGCACGATGAAACCGATTCAAAGAAGCAAAGAGATAAGAGAGGAGGACACCATATATTATTCTAATACGAGTAAATGATCAACAGAAGGCGGCTCAAGAGATTATTCTTCTTCCTGGTGAATTCAGAAGGTAACACAATTTCCCTGGTGTAAACTTCACTTCTTGTGGCTTAAAACAATACATAAAGATCATCAACAGAAAAGGAGGATATCTGCAAATTGACAGCAACCTTTTAGTTGTTCTTTTTGAACAAATTTGATATATCTCAAATATAAGGGATTATCTTTTGTGAATTACAAGTTCATTAACATTATTGTATGATTTTCATGATGAATTTGCATGCAAACAACTAGTGTTCTTTGGAAGGGTGAGGGTAGCTGAAGGATATTGATATTCTTCTTGTAAGATCAATAAAAGAAGTGACAGGAAATTCGGTATCACACAAATCTCAAGTTTTACTTTGATATAAACAATAAATAATGGTTCTTTACAATAAGGATTTCACATACATTTATAAAAAAAATGGGAAAAAAAATAATAACACAGCTGTTCTTTTATACACTTGGTAAACAGCTGAATTCTTCTTCTTCTCTTATATTTCAAAAGAGAACAGAAAAGAAAAACAAAAATCAATATCAGGTATAATAATTATACTCCCACTGTCTTTTTAATACTTCTGGAGGCAAAAGAAAGAAATTTGTTCTTATTTTGATGCTTTGAATAGATGGCTTCCAAGAGTTATGGGTGTTCCCTCACCCATGACTGTGGTTAGGCTCATCTCTTTCTCCCGTATCCGATCAAGTTCCATTACTAGATAGCTCATGGCCGGTCGCCTCTCGCTCGAAGGTTCCAGGCATCGGATTATCAGTCTTATGAACTCTTCCATTCCTGTCACCAATCTTTGATCAACAATGCTAGCAAAAACACTGTAGTCCTGCGTAGTTTGAACCTTCATAACAAAACAGACAGTAAGTCACTTTCAGTTCCAGATACCCTTAAGGTTTAACTAGCATCTGTAATATTGCACAAATATGTAGATTTCAGCGGCTACATTGCTTCTTAAGCATGCCAGTTGAGGTTTATAATTTACATATTGCGAGCACATGCACGAGCCTGCATGCGCATTACGATTAATTTTCTTGATAAACATTCATCCATGCAAGGAAATTGCTTAAACATGTGCAGCATGTTCTCTTAGCTGTGCCGAGTAGTGCAATTGGACTTGCATCACATACCCATTCAACCAGGTTTTGGCTGGAATCTGAAGATGGTGATTCTGTAGCTTCCCGTCCAGTTAGCAACTCGAGAAGGAACACACCAAAACTGAATACATCGCTTTTGTCGGAAAATCTTCTGAACTCTCTGACCCTATATATATACATATAGGATGTATGAGTAAACCGATAATCAACAACAGCATGGCAGATGAAAGCAAGTTCGGACTCATACTCTGGTGCAAGAAATATCTCATCCGCAGTGACTTGTGAAGATGGACCTGCAACATCTACTCTTCCCAGAAAATTCCGGAGTCCTGCATCCGCAACTTTGGCAATAAAGTTTTCATCTACAAGAACATTGGCTGTTTTGAAATTCTTGTGCACCAAACGAGGACTCAGAGAATGAATATGAGCCAAACCTGCATGAAGTTGGATATATCAAAGGCATGTTTGACTTCAACATGTTTCACATTAAGAAAAATTGTAATCTTCAGGTCCTCACCAAACTTGGGACTTTGCACAATCAACATTGATATTCAGTTATTTCTTTTTGTTGGACCACATTTTTTTCCGAGTAAAAGAAAAACGGATACCAGGAAAGCCAAAATGCTCACTGATTTTGCAGAGGATCACCTTTAGCTGCACCGAGGGCTATTGAAAGTCTGAGCTTGAATTCCAGTTTCCCATCTGAAAATTTACTAGGTCCTGCCACAAAAGCATCATCTTGTAAATATGGATGATCATCAGATATCCAGGGTGCATGGTTTGTTTACATCGAAATGACAACATCAGAACAGAAGGAAATTGACTTGATAATATAACATTTTATTCTGTTGAAAATAGTGTAAAATCTACGCTTCACACAACACTGTCAAACACAATCCACGGAAATCAAAATGGTGACAGTATAGGGAGTTACCGTACAAGTGACTGGAAACGCTTCCGCTGGGTATGTACTCGTATACAAGGAACTGCTGATTATTTTCCTGGCAATAGCCTAAAAGTGTCACGAGATTTCGATGCTGAATAGGTGAAAGGTACCGTACCTAATAAGAAAAAGCGCAATCTGATTAGACAAAGAACGCAAACAAAAAGAGATATAGAAAGATATCCTAATACTTGTGTGGCAAAATGGGGACAACTCCGAGTCCATGTATTCATTCTGGACTTGAGAAAACAAAGGAACAATCGGAAGCAGACCACAACAAGCATTATATTACATGCCTTAATATGAGTAAAAAATAGAAAAAGAAATAAGCTTTATATACTTGTGACAAGAAGTTGCATTGGATATCCAATATATCAGAAATTAGGTGAAGCCAACCAAATGCTCTCTACTGTTCTTCAGAGCAAAACCAGAATTCAATAAAATTGGAGCAATTTGATGGGAATCTGTCAAAAGAACAGAAAGCTATCACGTTTCATTACCTCATCAACAAACTCCTGGCTTGGCAATCCAGGTCGCTTCTTGATGGCTACAAGCATTCCATCATTAAGCAAACCCTTGTACACTTCCCCAAATTTCCCAACCCCAATCAAATTTTTATCACTAAAACTTTTAGTTGCATGAGATAATTCATCCATCTCAAAACGCTTTGCTTCTCGTAACAACAATTCAACCCCAACATGTCTTCCTGGTGCTGATCATGAGACCAAAAACACAAGACAAGAAAAGGAAAGTCGTAAGATTTTCATTTCTCAGGCAAAACCTTGCTTCAACGTTGGTCTTTAATCGAACATAAACGAACGGTACCTTGGATGGATGGATCAGAAGACCCTGTCTCTGAAGTTCTTGAAACACTCTTCTTGTGAGATACGCAGAACCATACAAGAAAGATAACAATTCCCACCAATGCAATGACTCCTGCAGCACCTCCTAATATGGCTGCAAGGGTCTTTGACATTTGTTATGGAAAAACACTTCAATTATGAGGTGCAGTATTGCTCCTATATGAAATAATATACATCGAACCTGGACCAACAATCCACCATAACTTCTTTCAGTTGGACTAGAGAAGGAGAAAATATACACCACCAGGTAAAAGATTAGCAAAATGCACATAACCATAAGTGAATTGCGCTAATAATGTTTGGAATTCATCAAGGAATGCATAATACAAAGTGAAAGAAAATGGAAAAGCATAGTTATCACCTGTATTCCCAGAAAAATATTGCAGCCAGATCTCCAGAAACCTCAGATTCATTTGCCAAAGGCCAAATCTTGCTAGTAATCAGCTACTAAAACCAGTAAACTCAACAACTCATCCACATTACCCCATTGATAAAGAAAACAATTTCCCTTTTTTTAATCTTCTTCTCGCTTTTGGTTTTTGGTTTTGTTCTCTCTTTCACTCACTCTGAATCCCAAATCCACGCAAAATTTCTCAAAAGGAGCAAATCAAGAAGAAGAGATGGGAAGCCGATGGAGATCAGGACCGAATCTTAAAGAGAAAAGGAAGCAAATGATGATAAACCAGAAAAGATAGAGGTTTGAAGACAGCAAGAGGGAGCATCAGGAAAAATGATGCATGAATGAATAAAAATCAATCAAATCAATCTCTCTGATTGTACTTGTGAATTAATAAATTGAAGAATCATCGTTGGATACAGACAATGCCGAAAGAAAGAGACCTCAGGCCGACAACACTTTCAGGTTGGAAAAGGAAAAGGAAACGAAAAAAGGAGTTTATTACTACCGTGCTATAACATCAACAACCGCTTCCTTCTACCAAACACACTCTAAAATAATACTCAGAACCCAAAAAAAAAAACCCACCAAATATGTACAGCTAAATGATTAAATAACAGCTACCCTTTTATTTTATTCATGTCTAAACTTCAAACAAATATTCAATTCAGCAAAAAGATTCCTCGAAGCAAAAAAGATTGAAACTTTGAAGCTAATAACCAATATACATACAAAAAAGAAAAGGTCTTTAGCATATGAAGGAGCAGATGATGATGATGATGATGATGATGGCGATGAAGAGTAAGAAAGAAAGAAAGCAAGAAAGATATTATAATTTGGTAGCAATAATAATAATATTATTATTATTTATTATTCGAGGGTGTGGGCTGTAAAGCAGTATAATTGTTGTTGTCTGGTACTGCAAGTTGAGGAAGAGAATGAGCTTTTATTTTCTATATATATACACACACACACACTGTGGAGGGCATCTTGGCTGTGACTGATTCACATTTGGCTCCAACCACTCGCCATACATATAACCTTCAATCATTTTTCAATATATATATAAGTGTGTGTGTGGTTACACCTAGATTTGTATAATGGAATGGAAGTAGTATAGGGAAGAAGAGGAGATGTAGACCGACAGTATGCAACTATAAAATAAATAAGAAAGAAAATAGAAATGGATATAAAGAAAGAAAGCAAGAAAGGGAAGGAAGGAAGATGAGCGAGAGATTCAAAGCTGTGGGGTTGGCATCCCCACCAGCCAGCTATGTTGACATTCCTCCTACTCCTCTCTATGGTTTTTCTTTCTTGCTTTTTTTCCTCCATTTGATTTTCATTATATCATTTATATTACCAATTGCAAATCATATTAATAAATGAAAAATAATACCCATTTCCCTTAAAATTAATAAATATATTTCTCTTTTCAATTATTTTAAATTATAGTTTATTTATCATATAATTAATATTCTAAATCTTTCTTATGCTTTTATTTAATTACATTAAATTTAAATAAATGATTGATAAAAATAATGTATGAGATTTTTTTACAAAAAATATAATTATTTTTTAATTACTTTGAAATTGAAAATGTGTATTAATTTGAGACGAATAGATTATTATTTTTAAAAATATGTGATAAATTTTTTCAAATAAAATAATTAATTATTTTATAATATTTAAAAAAATTTAAATATTGGAGTTTGAATATGTGCGACTGAAGCATGATAGGGAAAGTTGATGCACATTAACGGCTATTAAAAGTAGATGATTGAAGAAATCTAAAGCCTTTCTTGCTTTTTCTTCATTCAAGGTTAAATTTTCACATAGAACACTTTGGATTCTTTGTCTCCTCTTGCCATGTTTCAAGCAAACAAAAAGAAAGTGCCCTAATCAAGTTTGAACAAGTTAAAGTTCTATTCTATATTTTTTAAAAAAAATAAATAAATATTTTATAAATTTCTGTTGTTTAATTTTAAATTTTATAATTTTATATTCTCATTCAAATAAATATGAAACTTGATTTTTAAAATCAAAAATTTAAATTTTTTCGATTTAAATGCAATCTTAATTTCTTTTTATTTGAGAAAAAATATGTGATATTTATTTTAAAATTTCTTATGAATATTTAAAAACATTGATTTTATTTAACAACTAAATATTAATAATAATTTTCATTCATTCTATTTTCATGTGAGAAATCAATGATTTAAATTGTTTATTTATTTTTATCTCAACATTTCTTGGTATGATCATGTGTTTTCGTATATAATGAATTTTTTTAAAAATAACTTTTAGACAAACCATATGTACGATGATATCATAGTTTTGACCTAAACGTTTTCTCTAAGCTTTATTCAAGTTTTTAACGATAACACGTGATATGATCATATCATCTTTGATTTGGTTGTACACACAACCTATTGTTATTCATCTAAATCATGCTTGTATTTATTCTTTTAGGCAATATGACTATCATATATCATCTTATATGATTATACCATACATTCCTGTATGGATATATGGTATCACATACAATCATGTACAACTTGCAAACTGATGTTTCTACATATAATTAAACTAGTTTATAACAACTTCTAGTGTATTAGTAACGAATCTTTACAATATAAAGAATTATATTCATCATTAGATAATGTTTTTAACAATTAATTCAATTTCTTCTAGTAATCAATTTTATAACTCTCCATTGTACATTTCTTTATTATTGTCATTTGGATTTAATGAGAGCTTTAACTATCGAAAGTTTTATTGTATTGAGAGAAAAAAGAGTAAGGTTAACTCTTGTTAAACAGTTATGAGTGTGTTAGACCCTAGGTTTTGATGTTCGAGTCACGTGTGAGTCAATTTAAGTTATTTGCAAGTTTTTAGTAGTGTTTTATGATTGGTACGGGCGTACCGATTTTGGTACGGGTGTACCAAATGACTTAGTTGAGTGATACGGTCATACGGCTGACCGTACCTAGTTAGAACTGTTGTATTGAGTTTGGTACGGGCGTACCATTGCGTGGTATGATCGTACATGAGCTCGCAGGAAAATGGTTTATCATGAAACCTGTTTTGGTATGGACGTACCATTGGGTGGTACGGCCATACGCGAGCTCGCAGGAAAAGTGTTTGTCAGGAAACTTGGTTTGGTACGGGCGTACCAAGTGATGGTACGACCGTACCACATTTCTCTCTTATTTTCTAATGATAAAATTTGAATCCATACGGGTATACATATCTGGTACAGCCGTACGCGACTTAATTGAAAGGTTTTAAACCCTTTCAAACGGTTATTTTCATATAGAACTTCTGCATCTTTGAATCTAACAGCCACTTTCTGCAGAGCCTTTCATTCCTTTAAGCTGTTATTATCTATTGCAAGTAAGTTAACTTGTATTTGTGTATTAAGCTATCAAATACTTTCTTTCATTGTGTTCCCACAACCTAAGTATTAGGTTTTATATTTGTGGGATTGGTGTGTGATTAATCCGTGGGGATTAAGTTGTATTTGAGAGCTTGTGAGGATAGTTCTTGTAAAGGTTTGAGTGTGAGCCTAAAAATACTAGGGTTATTGGATTCATTTGTAGAATCCATTGTGTAAATTGATTGAGAATTAGTGGAACCCTAAGTTAAGATTTAGGAGAAAGTGGATGTAGGTAAGAGTTTGGCTGAACCACTATAAACCACACATGTTGCCTTTCCGCAAGAGAATTTTCATTTGGTATTAGAGCTTTTGGTGCTCATTGCAGAGAAGAAGTAATATTCTTAAGCTAAAGATCCTATGGCAACAAGTGAGAGTCAATCATTTACAAGACCTCCATACTTTGATGGAACGGACTATCCGTACTGGAAGCATCGAATGGAAGTTTTCTTGGACAGCGGTGGAATTGAGTTGTACGACTTAATGGTGAAAGACTACTTACCTCCAACAATCACAATTAATGGCATTGTTTCTCTTAACGATTGGAACGATTGGACAACAGAAGAATTGAATGCAAACTTCTAGAACAAAAAGGCAATGAACATATTATATTGTGCCATAAGTCATGAAGAATTTGTTCGAGTATCACATTATGTCATGGTAAGGCAAATGTGGACTACATTGAAGACTTATCACGAAGGAACCAATCAAGTTCAAAACAAGAAGATTCAATTGCTAACATATTAATATGAGTTATTCAAAATGAAGGCAAATGAGTCAATTTTTGAAATGTACAATAGATTCATGGTGATCACAAATGGCCTAATGAAGCTTGACAAGATGTATCAAAAGGAAGATATCAACAATAAAATCTTGTGAGTGTTGCTTAAGAAAGATTGGGATGCTAGAGTAACATCCATCGAAGAAGCAAACGACTTGTTGGTATTATCAACCGATGTGCTTCTCAGGAAGCTTCTTACACACGAGATTACCCTTAAGCAAGGGGTAGAAGAAGATAAGTGGAGAGGAATCGCACTCAAAGCTTCAAAAGAAGAAGATACCTCTTCTACAAGCAAAGGGGACCTTGAAGATGAAGTAGCTCTCCTTTCCAAATATGTGAAGAACTTTCTTATAAAGAAGAAGAAGCATGAAAAGGATGGAAAAAAGCCATTTGAGCAAAAAAGGGACTTCAATTGAAAGGATAATCAA
>CANYBF010305462.1:0-37827 GCA_948192965.1 Dalechampia spathulata
ATATAGATATATATATATATATATATATATATATATATTATGGTTTGTATTGTGCGTTGCCAATTATTCGCCTCACCCGTGCGGAGAATTCATCACCATACGTCGCGCAAATATCTGCCGATGGTTTGGAGATTCTTCACCATGCTCTCAGCCTGGGAACTGTCAAGGGATCCCTGAACCATGCCAAGTGCTTGTTATCAGTTACAAGGAGCTTGGTATAAATCAGATGCCAAAGTTAAAACATTTACAATACTTGAGCAATGCCCGACATGAAGCGGAATTCACGAGAAAAATGACAAGCAAGGATGGGAAAGAAGATCCGGGTCGAAAAAAAGTGAACAAACAAGGATTGGAATTTTGGCAAACTTGATCAAGTTCATACCTGTTCTTGTACAATAGTGTGGAGTGTCCTGTGGACGTCTCTAGCCATGCCTTTGGCATCACCACAGACATATATATATCCTCCCTGAGAAATCATGTTCCATATATCTGCAGCCTGGATACGTAAAACTGTTAGCCATGATGAAAGCTGGAGCTTCAAGCTTTGTTTTGCTACCTAAAATTTCATGAAAATACACCAAATCCTTGCATGTTCTTTCATAATTCCAGTTGAAAGAATATCTATACCTTTTCGATCATTTTATGCTGCACGTAATGCTTGGTCGGTCCCTCACGTGAAAATGCAACAACCAATTCAGAAAGTGCGCCACTTTCAACAAAGTTGTTGAGTTCATCTTCATAGATGTAATCCTGAAACACACAAGCAAGTGACATAATCAATTAAGTATTCTATACCTCTGCAGATATCAATCAGCCAAATCGAGTTTTATAGAATTAAGAGCAGGATGACTCACCATCTTGCTGTTCCGGCACCCAAAAAATAATATGGAGGGTCCCAATTCTGCACCAGCTTCTTCCAGAGCCAGTCTTTCCTGTATGGAGCAAACCAGGAAGACCAGATAAGATTTTAGATTATATACACTTTGACATAATGAACGATGACAAACTGACAACAAAGTCTGTAAGTTAAACCTGCAGGAAACCCCTGAAAGGAGCCAGACCAGTTCCAGGTCCAATCATAATGATGGGGACTTTGGTATCTGCTGGAAGCTTAAAGTTTGATTGCCGGACAAAAATAGGTGCCCAGCTGCATTCGTTGGTTTTTTCAATAGGCACGGAGTTCTACAGGAAGAATAACATATGAAATGAGTAATGTACTGAAAAGTTGGAATATCGAAAAATTCTGAAAGTTGAATATATTTCATTGCACAAAATTAAAAGGTAGAAATATAATATAGATATCAAGGGATAATATTATATGTTAAAGTTAGTATACGAGCAAAAGGGTCGTGGTAGACTGAATTGGAAAATAAAAGCAGACAAAAAGTAGAAAGTACCTTCATCCATGTTGAACACACTCCTTTGTGTAGCCGTCCAGCTGGGGTTTTGTCAAGAACAAGGGCACAAGTAACATGAATTCTAGATGGTGCCATCCTATATACCACAATTTTTCAGAGGGTAAGCCCTTACTATTCGAGAAAACTAAAACATATAACATATAACATATAAAAGAAAGATGAAAAAATGAAGCCAACACGAATCTATTGTTTCTGAAAACTTCTTTCCCTTTGCCAGAAAAACTAATAATTATCTTGGAAAATTCCTTGCGTACTGATGAAATCCTTAGTATAAAGTAGCTTCCTAATCATGAATATATGAGCTGAAAAATATTCATAAAATATATAGTGCCAGAAATACACTCACTTTGGGGATGATGAAATGGAATAGTATCGAGGCTGCAGACGAGGAGCTACTGAAGCGAAGAAGACGCCAAGTGGGGGCTTGGCTGATGGAAATTCAGCCATCACCTCAAGGAGACTTCTTTGAGAAGAAACTATCCATTGTGCATATTCATCCTGTATTTATATAAAAACAGATGTTACGGCCACTGGAGAAGAAAATAAAAGGACTAAATCAAGTGCAGAATAATTTGAATAGGTTTACAACCTTTCCAACAGGTGAAGCGAGATGCCTTAGTCTATCAGCTTCTGTCGGATCAGTGGCATGAGCAGCTAAAGCAAGTAAAGCAGACTGGAAGCCGGAGACATTAGAAAAAATGAATTACTTCAAGCATAACAAGAAAAATCATGTAAACAATGATCAAATGCAAAATAAACATAAAATATGCAATTTGAAGACTGAAAAATAGCAAACCTTTTTTGGTGAACTCAAAAGATCAGCATATTTAGTAAGAGCAGTTCTTAGGGAGCATGGGGGGAAAGGAACAGGTAAGGAGCTCCCGCCAGGACGTGTGCCATCCTCTTTGTCAGTATGGATAGAGAAATACGTATCTGGCGACAAACCTAATAACTGCAATGCCTCCTCTACCGTTTCGTCAAGGTTCTCACTGTAGACGCCTACATGATCCCCTGTTTCATATCTGAAGAGGGGAAATAATGAGAAGCAATGAGATCACAGATAATTAATAACTTTTGTCTAAAGTTGTAAACAGAAGAACCTATGCTGTCATTTTTTGGTATATGATAAGTAAACCAATGACTTACGACAGTCCACTGCCGGCTATATCAAACTCCAAATGGGTGCAAGAACGATCCGAAGCAGGCATATGAAGTTCCTTTCTCACAGCAACATTAGCCCTAAATAGTGAACAATTTTATGTAAATCGAACATAAGTGATGAATGGAATTGCCATAAAAAATTGTATGGTACACATCATCACTCATACCTGCACGGGTGTTGAGCATCATGAACAATATGACCATTTGCATTACTCCAGCTTTTATCCTCTGTAGGTGCAGTTTGAGAATCATAAAATACTACACGATATTCCAACACAGCAGCAGTATATGGCGTAGTTACAGTTGCAGCATCATCCTCATCGCGAAGGAGCTGATCTAACTCGGGCCATAGGGATTCTTTCCTATAATAGCAAGTCGAAAAATACGAGAGAAAACAGATAAATCTCTCTTGTAGCATAGAATCATGCTGTGGCTGGAGGATAAGAACTCAAGATCTTATTACCATGCAGTGAAGTCATCTTCAATGCATTGATCATCATCTCCAAGACCCACCGAGACAAGACGCTTTGCACCTGCAAATGCAATTACAATGACACATTCAAAATTCCTTATAACAAAATTAATGTTCTGATTGAACAAAGAATAAAAGTAGAGTAAGGAATTCATTCCATTTGAAACTCATCAAAGTAGTGACATGAATCACTTTCTCTTTCCCATTCCTTAACACTATAACTACAGCACTACCTTAAATCCTATTACCATATCTAGGGAAGCCTTTTCCTATGCAAGTTTTTAACTTGCAATTTCGTAATACAAAGTATAATAGAAAACGTACCCTGCTCTTCAAGGAGCTCATCCAGCACTATAGCAATCTGTTCGTCAGTAACAAAGAAGCCAATAAAACATTAATTAACTGCATGAAAGAAAAATATCAAGCGACACAACTAATCTTAAGATTGGATACCTTGTTGAAATGCTCATATTGCTTGTTGCCAAGGCCAAAAACTCCAAACTTAAGGTCTTGAAGCCATTCCCCTCTCTCTTTTCCCTGCGTGCAAAATAAATTCAACACATCAACAAAATGAATCATAAGGTCATAATTTGAGACAGCTTGAAAGAAACCAAATGACAAGGAAAATTCAAAAAAATACCTCAGTAAACCATTTATAGAACCTTGCAGCATTATCAGTTGGCTCGCCATCTCCATATCTATAAACCATCAACACGATATATCAGCAAAAGAGATATGGATCAAACAATAAGAAACGATTAGAAAAACCATGCAAAACAAACTCACGTAGCCACAAAGAACAGAGTCAAAGACTCTTTCTTTAATTTCACCTCGTAGTCATCGTCATCGGCTGCATAATCATCCTATCAACCAAATCCAAAAATAATCAAAAACCAATATCAATGTTGACAATTCAAACATACTAAAGAAAGGAACAAACCAACCAAGAATTGAAGCCAAGCTTACCAAATCAATAACTCTAAAGGTTGCCTTTTCATATCTTGCTTTTGCCTCTTCAGCCAAGGCCTATCACATTTCCAATCAATGAAAAAACGAATCAGAACAAACTCATCTAGTAACTACCCGTTATAGCTAACAATCTAATAAAGTTGCAAACCTTAGCAAATCCTTCAGCTGTACCAGTCTGAGTACCAAAAAAGATGGTCACACGTTTCTGTCCATCATCAATCTCAGGCTCCTCTTCCTTAAAATTCAACGGCTTAAGAGGCTCGACAGCAACGGGGGACTTAGATTTCTGACTAGACGATCTTCTCCACGCAAGAACCACAACACACCCAATTAAAACCGCGATGGAAGTAGTTAAAATCATAACGAACTCACGATTTTCATATAACATAGTAGCCACCTCAACAGTACCACCTGATTCTGACGATACATTAGATGGGTCAATAAATTTACCCTTTATAATAGCTGACATAATATCAAAAGGCGAAACTTTGACAGGAGAAGAAGAACTCATTGAGGTGTCCATGGCAAATGAAGTTTGAATCCAAAGGCAAAAGCTAAGAATCAAGAAAATACCAACAAGATGGCAAAAGAGTATAGAGAAACCTCAAAATTGTCAGATTTTGGAGATGGGTGAAAATGTAGGTAAGGAAAGAAAGAGAGAACGCGTTAAGAAATGGTTGGAAGAGGAGGTTTAAGTAATAAAGAAGAGAACCTGGTTGAAGAAGGAGAAGAAGCAGAAGAAGAAACAGGCGCCTACCGAACCAGACTAGTCAAACTCACCTAACACATACTTAACCATGGTTAAAACTATTTTCTGTAATTCTTTAATTAATTATTGCTGTTGTTTTATGGTTTCTGGTTGATCGGTGAACTGATTTCCAGTTTTCAAAAACATCCCTTTCAGTTTTTGTTTTTTCTCCCTTACTTTTGTGGTTCTTTAATCACCCATAGGCTACCCAGCATGAAGAACGGTTCAGCCAGCCGCTAATTAATTTTTAAATTATATATTTTAATAGAATTTTCATATAATTTTATTATACTTCTTTTAAATTCTATTTTAAACTAAATAAAATTAAAATTAAAATATTGGAATTTCTACCCTGACGGGTCCTGCTCTCTCATTTTCCATCACAGTTGGACGGCAATCAATTAACCAATATTTAATTGTCACGTGTTCCTTTTAACTGACTTGTATAATTGGATGATATAATATAATAACATTTATATTTATTTATAAATTAAGCAAGTAATTTTTAATTTTTTAATGGCCAATATTTGTTTACGTTGTTAATACCAACATCATGTTTTGTTAACACTTTAATTTCATATCATCATTTAATAGGTTAGCCCTGATCATTAATATTTAACAAATTAACTAACCGAACAAATAGTTACAAAAATAATCATTAATTATTAGATTAATATTCGTAAATAAAAGCATAATATATATATATATATATATATAATCTTAATTTGATTTTATTATTTTTATGATATAATCTATTATTTAAAAAATCTTGGATTTCAACCCATACTACGACATAATACAATTTGTTATTAAAAAAATGACATGGCCTGATCCTTCCTCTTCTAAAGTGAATTCTCTGGCTTGACCAGGACAATAATTCATATTCAAAATGAAGCTAATAAATAAATATATGGCAATATTTTTAAAAATTATTTATTCTATAATTAATTGAAGAAATATAGAGTTGGAATAACCCTAACTTTATACTTAGCTTATGAAAAAAGGTTAATTTTTATGGAAATTGACTTCAATATAAAAGTCATGATAAAACCTGAACTTTAAATAATTAGATAATTATAAAAGATAGAAGATAAAATAAGATAAAAAAAAATGAATTCATATATATGATTTATTTATGAAGATGATATATTTGTTATAAAATTATCGTATTATTTTGAATATACTTAATTATGATTTTAATTATATCTAGGCTTACCATTAATTATAGAGTAATGGGCAATAAAACAAACAATTCATGCTTGAAAATCAACCAAAATAAAAGGAGTAATACCTTAAATCCAAATTATACCTTTTTAAATAGTCATATAAATAAATTCATTTTTTTCTTATATTTAATTATCGAGTTAATTCTTTTTCTTATTTTATTTTTTAAAAATTATATTAATATTGTTAATTTATCATAATTCTGATAAATTTATTATTTATTAGATTGATTAAAAATATAATAGAAAATATTTTTTATTCAATTAATTTTGATTTAGTTTAATTATTTAATAAGTTAAACTGTTGATAATATTATAAAAATTTCAAATTTAATCGACTCATTAGCCTAACAGAAAATAACCACCAAATGAAAATAGATCCGATCCCAATTCGTGGAAAAGCTTTTCCCGGGTCAAGTTTTCTGGTATTTCCGAAGGCTGCGGCTTTAACCGTGAATTATGAAGAGATCATTGTCTTGGTCTTGTTTGGGTCTTGGTTGAAAATGAATAATATGCAGAAGAAGGCTGGTGGTGAGCTGCGGAGACAGGACGTCCCATGCGGCGTGTTATCGTCTAATAATAAAATAGAATAATCCAGATTCAACGTTGAAAGTGCATAAAAACAAATTTATTCAATCGATTTTGAGTAAAGTTAATAATTGACGGAAAAAGCATTTCGTGGCGGTTGTGAAATTCAACTGCCAGCCACCTCATTCCACACCATTCGGGCATATGCAATCGCCCGCCGACCTCCTTCCTCCCATTTATTCAAAATAATTAGTCAACCTTTCATCTCTTTATTTCAATAATTAATTCATAACGTAGATTCCATCTCACTACTCTCAACTTTTATAAATACTATAATTATGATTTTATTTTTTATATTAGTATTAATTTTTTTTAATATTTTTTAATTTAATAAAATATTATTACTATATATATTATTCTAAAATTTTATTACATATTATTTAAAATTTTATTATAATACATATTTTTAATCTTAATAAAATTTTATTATTATATATAACTTTTACTCTAATACAGATAAAATATTATTATTCTATATTATTGTTATAATAAAAAATTTATCACTTATAAATATCATTTAAAAATGATATTATTATTTGAATTAAAATTTATAATAACTTACCTAAAAATTGGTTAATTAATTTTTTATAATGATCTTATATACATTAATATTTTGAACTTTATTTTAATTTTATTATATTACAATAATTAAACAAATATTGTTAGACCTTATGTTTAAATTAATCAATTTAAGTTAATTGTAATTTTAAATGTTGATTTTGTATACGTACGAGTTTTTGTATGGGTGTACCATTAATGTTTTTTGCATGGTACATGCATACAATTGATCATACCAAATTTGTTTTAACTTGCTGAATTTAGTACAGATGTACCAAGATTTAAATGGGCATACCATATTTTATGCTATATTTGAAATGTTGCCAAAGCAACAGTATGGGCATGTCAATTTTGTGTTTTATTTGTAAAACTTGTTGAGAGTTCGGTATGAATGTACTAATGGATGTACCAATCATTCGTTCAAAATTTGAATTATGTTTTAAGTAACAATATAGGCGTATGGGTTATGGTACGACCATATGCACACCTGCATAAAGATTTTTAAAGCTTTCTAACAAATCTATTTGATAGACATATTATATTATTGCATCTCTATCATCTATATTCTTCTCTTGAGAGCTTTTACATTGTTCAATTAGCCTATTAAAGTAAGTTTCTTATATGCAAACTAAATTTTGATTACATTTGTGATTCAAACTCTCACTGTACTTTATATTTCATAACCTAAATATTTGTTGTTATAACATTGGGTTGATGCGTGATTAATGTTAAAGTATTAACTTTGTAATTGAGAGTTGATTATTATGAGTATTGATATTGATTATAAAGGTTTAAGTATGAACCTTGAAAACACTGGAGTTTTGGATTCGTGTTGAAGAATCATTTGTTGTATTTGTTGATTAGTTTTAATGAAATCTCAAGTTAAGATTTAGAAGAAGTGAACGTATGCAAAGAGTTGTATCGAACCATTATAAACGGTGTTGTGTTGCCATACTTCTGCAGGACTTTCAAATATAATTATTACTAATATAAAATAAAATATACTTCAATGTATATATAATATAAAAATTATATTTTAATTTAAATATATAATTATTTTAATTAAAAAATTTAGTTGAAAATAAAATATAACTTATTTTCATTCATCACTATTTTATTATCATTCAAATTTTTGATTAATTTTTCTTCCTTAATAAAAATATTATTAAATAATATATAATGAACATATTTAATATATAACTTATTATATTTTTTTCATAAAAATAAATAAATTTTAGGATCAATTAATAGTATTAATTTAATTTAATTATACAAATATTTAGTATTTTATTTAAATTTAAATTAATATAATATATATTTAAATAAATTAAACAAATATTAGTATTTATATTAAATTATTAGTTAACAATTAGTTTTAAAAATATTACTATTTATTTTTATACTAATTTTTAGATACAAATTATTTTTTATAAAATTAAATCTACTTTGTATACTTATTTTATTTTATATAAAATTAAAAAAATTAATTTTTACAAATTAAAATAAATTTTTATATTTATTTTATTTTACATGAAGTTAAATAAAATAAATTTAGAGATGAAGGTTAAATAATATTTTTATTGTCTCCCTTTTCTTTTTTAATATATCATGATTTATAAAAGTAATAGAATTTAAATTTTATAATTTTTAAAATTAATGAAAGTGTAAATTATTTTATTTTTTATGATTTTTAATAAAATAATTATTGTAATATTTTATATTTTCTTAAAAAATAAAAAATTTGAAAAATTATAAATAGCTTTTATATTTGAAAACTTACAAGTTTGTATGAAATATTTACGCATTTTTCAAATCAATGAAATATTAGGATTTAATAAATGGATAAATGAATATTATTTAATTTATTTGTATATATCAGGTGACATGTATTTTTATGGATATGATTTGAAATATCTTATTAAAATATATTTTACATCATATATTAATAAATAATAACCTACCTCCACACTTACTTTTTAAAGTTTTAAACATTTAACTTCGATATTTATATTTTTAAAATTAATATGATCAAATTCATTAATTTATGAAAATATAATTATATTTTATATACAAAATAATTAATTTAATGGAGTGAATTTTTAATATTCGTAAGAATCTTCCATATATTTCTTTAAATATTCCTTCGTTTTTTCAAATATCCTTTTTTATTAATATATATCATTTCTTTGTAAAATTATTGTTTTTAAAGGAAATAACCTCTTCACAAATATCTAGAATGTTGGGAGGTTTGAATCTTAAATGGAAAATTCTGGTTTAAAAAATTATTTCATTTAATTCAATTTAAGAAAATTAAAATAATTAAAAGATAAAATAAAAAATTATACTCAATTGATCAAACCAAAATTCAATTCAATTCAGTTTATAAATTTTTAAATTAAAAAAATTATGATTTAATTCAATTTTCATATTAAAAAAATTTGATTAAATTTAATAACTAAATCCATCAACTATCCTAAATTAAACTATAAAAAAGATAGGAAAAAAAGATAATCCTTTTGATTTATTTATATATAAATAAAAATAAAGAGATTAATATACCTATTAAATATTTCTATATTGTATTAAGAAATTAAGATTTTAAATAAATATAATTTAAAATTTAAAGAATAAATTGAGAAAAATAATTGGATAGACTAATAAATGTATTAAATAAATATCTCATAGTTTACCAGTACAATAAGAAATTCTTTTATTATTTTATATTTTAAAACGTAAATATTTGATAAATATAAATATTTGAAAATATATTATTTTAAATAAATTTAATAATGATTAATAAAAAAAATATATATCAAATTTTATAAATATTAATAAAAAGATATATCTAAAATACTGTTTTTAGATAATATTTTAAATTTCATAAAAATAAGATTTTTGAATTATTACATTTTTATAATAAATAAAAATTTTTTTAATAAAATAAGAAAAAGAAATTATTAAAAAATTACATCATCAAGGACGATTAATAATAATAAATTGGAAAATGGAGCAAAAAATAATGACGAATATTAAAGTTTTTAAATTCATGTATAAATAAAATAATAATATTTTGTTGAGGGGAAGGTACAAGGCAAAGGAAACTGTGTTTTTAAGTCTGCGAGACAGATTTTCCATTTTTTTTGAAAGATAAAAAGACATTCTGATTCATTCGATGGAACCTTTTGAACCCAATTCAAAAAAAACCAACCAAAAAAAAAAAAAAAAGAAGGAAAATCTCTCTTGCCTCCTTCACTGAATCTATCCTCTTCCCCTCCCCTACAGATAACAAAACTAACTTCTCTTTAACTACTTTCTCTTTCTCCATCAATCTCCCTCTCACTCTCAACAATGCCATCATCTACTGATGCAGACTTAGATCTCAAGGTACGCTCTCTCTCCTTCTCCGTACCTCTCTATTTTTTCTGTGTTTTTAGCACCATTAATTTCTGATTATTTTGTTTAATTCGATCTTTTTTTGTTTTTTCTTAACTTTTGCAGGCATCGACTATCTCTTCCTTCTCGATCGGGTTAGTTTAGTGTATTTTAGTTTAGTTAGTTGCTAGTTATGTGCATTGATCTCTAATTTCACTTCATATTTTATAAAATGTGATTCGCATTTCGTGTAGTTTTAATTAGTTAGGGCTTTTTATTTTTCTTCTCTGTGATTTTAGGGATTATAATAGTACATTTGCCGATGCGAATAACCTCGATCATTGTGCTAAGTACTTAAATCAGACTCTCGTTACCTTTGGTTTCCCCGCTTCTCTTGACCTCTTCGCCAATGATCCGGTGCGTTTTCCTTAGTTTAATTTCAGTTCATTCTTTTACTGATTTTTGAATTTTGAGACAATGTCGCTTCTTTTTTTTTCAGGTTTCTATTGCAAGGACCTGTAATTGCATATACTCTTTGCTTCAACAAAGACAGCGTGATGTTGAATTTCGAGAGTCTGCTAACGAGCAGAGACAGAGGTAGTTGGTTACTTGAGCTTTGTCGTCCTAACTGCATTTCTGAATCGCAAATTAAGGATCTGTTTGTTATTATTATCATGCGTTTTAGAAAACAGGTTTTGAATATTTTGTGATTTAATCGATTAATTTTATATACATTTTTTGAACCCGCCCCCTTCCAAAGTGATTCTTGAAAACTAATGGATTTACCTTTTTTTTTTTAGCTGTTTCCAGAAATAAGAAATATTTTCCAAGCTATGGTTTGCCTATCATAATTCCAAATCGGGCTCAAGTCTCTTTCAAGAATTAATTTGTTTAGGAAGTCTAACAATTGAAGTGAATTTCTTTTCATGCATGGAAATTTGATCATTACTAAAATACAATTCCATCACGGCTTACTGAAAAAGTTTGAGTGAATGAAATCACATGAAAGCGACGTGATGTATTCCATACAACACCTTGTAATTGTTTCAACTGCTATATAACAAAGCATTTGAAGGAGAGGTAAGATGTATGTCCCTATCTATCCAGAAACAGTAAGAAATTTCGTTAATAGAGCTAAGATGTATGTCCATTTCATTTCTCTAACTTCGTGCTTAATTTTGACCAAAATTGATTCTGGCCACATTTGTTTCCAGTTAGTCTTGCTTATATTTCTCATCTCTTGATGTTTTATGGCTTATGCACATTTACTCATAAGTTTGTGTTAGGTTGCATGGAGTGGATGGGTATGTATCTATGTATGCATGCATGCATATATGAATTATGCCTTTTGGAATAATATGCATTATTTCTGGATGTTAGATTGCTATCAGATATTTCTAGATTGGAGGCGAAAGTTGAGAGGCTTGAGTCACAATTGCAAGCCAAAGATCGGGAGATAGCAACAATTACGCGAACGGTTAGAGATTTGTAATTTTAGCAAGTGAATGGTTTTACCATAAACTCAATCAAGTTTGTTGATGCTTGTGAACCATTGAATGAGTAGGAAGGCAAAGCTACTGCAGCTTTTAAGGCACAGATTGAAAAGCTTCAACAGGAACGGGATGAATTTCAGAGGATGGTCATTGGTAATCAGGTTAGAGAAGGTCGATTCACTTGGAATATATTTCTTGCCATTTTGTTGCTTTGTTTGGAGAACATATCCTAACGAGTGATTTTTGATATAATGATGTGGCTAAAGCAAGTAAGGACCCAACAAATACATGAAATGAAGAAAAAGGAAAAGGAGTACATAAAGCTACAGGTAGGTTTTGATGTTCTTAAGCATATCAGGCAATCAATTGCTGATTTACCTTTTGCAGGAATCATTGCATCATTGTAGTCATTGCATGAGTGTATAATTATGAAAATGGGAATTCCTTATTTGTTTTTTTTTTTGTTTTGCAGGAGAGGCTAAACCAAGTACTAATGGAGAAAAAGAAGGAATCTAGATCAGGCATGGAGATAATGAATTTGCTTCAGGTGCTAATTGAATTTCCACACTGTGTTTGCGGCAGTTTTCGTATCGTGGATCTTGAATATGCATGTAATGGCTTCTTATGCTATCTGTAGAAAGAAGGAAGGCAACGTGGAACATGGAACGGCAAGAAGGCTGATAATGATTTCTATAAGAAAATAGTACGTAAGCTGATTTACTTTTCGGAACGTTTGTAGCTATTGGTTACTTATTTTTGCAATACTCTGTTGGCAGGTTGATGCCTATGAAGCCAAGAATCAAGAGTTGATGACAGAGAATACGGATTTAAGGGCACTTTTGCGGTCAATGCAGGTAATTATCTAAAATTAATTTTCTGTTATAATTTTGTTTTTCCTGTTTCCTCAATGGTGTGCACTTTATCTTAGCGAGAACTATATGTCTGTCTAGTTATACAAAAGCTTGATTAGCTGTAGGCTTGGACAAAAAGTTAAGGTTGCTGTTTTAAAATCTGGCATTCTAAGTTTTCTCTTGCCATTTCTCTTTCACTGTTGTCATCATCTTCTTCCCTCCATTGACTTTTTTGTCATTCCTTTTCCCTTATAAGCATATCAAGATACATAGGTTCCTTATTTGGAGAAGAATATAAAGTAAGAAATCAAATTGAGAAGCAAGAAAATGAAGACTTGGTAAATATGTTGAAATCTATTGATTTTTGTCAGAATTGGTGAGATCTTTCCCATTTTTTGTACATTCCAAAATTCAGTCAACTTTCATGTTTAATTTCCAAAAACATTTTTATTTGGTTAATACCTTTTTCTGGAATTCCAATGCTAGGTGCCCTTGTAAAAGGTGTTGTGGGGTGTGACTCGCCAAATAAAAAAAATTTAACAATGGTATCTTAGAAAGGAAATGGCATCAAGTATTGACATGAAGATGAAAAAAATTACTTTTAAAAAATTGTGTAAAAGTGGTAGTGGTCTATCAAAATAGGACAATGAAAACTATTAAAGGATTAAAACAGTTACTCGAATTGTAAACTAAATTATAATATTTGAGCATGACATGAAGGTTTGATAAACTGGTCTTTTAGTTGAACTGGAACCAATTTGCAATATTGATATCTAATAAAATTTGTTCATTCATTAATACAATGCTTTCCGACCAGATTGATCTTTTTGGCTTCTGTTTTTCCTCTGATCTTTTTTGGCAATGTATCCTTTTAATACTAACACTACCTGTGTATACCCAATTCCTCATTTTTTAAGGTGCTTTGCCATTTTATTTATTGGCATCTTTATGTAATCTCTGCTTTGTGTTTAAAGAGTTCCTCCCTTCTTTTTTTTCCTCCTTTTAAATCCTTTCATAGCAGTATATTTTTATTCAGCTCTAAGGTATGCTCTCACGACAGCTTTATTTAGATCTCATTTTGCAAGCTTCGCTTTTCAGGTTGATATGCGTGATTTTTTCAATGCTTCAAATGGTTCGGCCAAGCAGCCTTCTGCTGTCAATGAAAGACTTGAAGCTGATCCTTCACAATCTCCTTTGGGCGGAAGGACGGTAGGGAACCTAGATCATCTACTATTTTTTCATTATACTCGGTGGAAACAGTCTATAATGGATACTTCACAATTTACAGGATGTTTTTGACCTGCCTTTCCACATGGCTAGAGATCAAATTGAGGAAAGTCTTCGAACAAAAATGACTTCCATTAAGGTTTTCTTTCTTTCTATTGCATTTCATCCTTTCAACAAAAGGATTCTGGTGATAGTAAGTTCATGTGGCTATAATTTTAAATATGAAGGAACGTTTGGTTCAATTACAAGATGCCCAAAAAGGAGCAGAACTCACGTCTGAAGCAACTGAGAGAGAGCTTGAGCTTGAAGCTCAACTTGTTGAGGCAAGGAGTATAATACAGGAGCAGGTACTGTGCGACTCTTTGCTATATAAGTTATTTGATTGAAGGATGCTGTTATCTTTCCCATCTAAATTAGATGAACTATCATTAGTTCTTTGTCAATTTGACATGCTTTCATTGGGTAAATTACCAGGTTCAGAGTGTTTTTTTGAGAATGTAACATGCTGTGCTCATTCTTTCGTTTGCTGTCTATTTTTGTTCCATATTTGTTTAGTTACGGCGAATGATTTTATGAGTGCATCTTTCTCAGAATTTTATATTTGGACATTTTCATTGTTTTATACTTATTATTTGGATAAAACTATATTTATGATTATCTAACTGATGTGATTGGCTCCCGTAGAAGATTATTTTACTCTTTTGCTCGAGTAGGCTAGCGCACTATTTAAACCTTACAATCATGAACTAAATTTTTTAAAAGTCTCATCCCCCCTTGATTCTGCAATTATTGTTTTGATTCTTGGCTTAATAATAGAAATATAACTATTCTGGCTATAATTTGTTTCAGGCATCCATAATGTCTAAACATCTGGCAAAATCTGAGAGGCCAAGGTAGTTGCACATTCATACTTTGTAACAGTGAGCATGTCGTATGCATTTACACTGGCAATTGAATGACCATTTCAAACTTTTCACAGGGATTCAATCATTTCATCACCATCTGAGGTATGCATACTTCTTTGAGCTTTTTCAATATTTTGTTGTCCGGATGTTTAACTTGAATTTCCCTATTGTTTATGCATAATGGAAATGGATAACCGTACCAAAATGCGATGAAATAGAAAAAAATGAAATTAAGTGAAATTAATTTATTTCCTTGGTGAAATGGAAAATGAAAATACAAAAAGAGGGACCCAAGGTTATTTTCTTTTTATTTTTTCCAAAGAAATATGATTCATTTTCCTTTCTTTTTCTTTCCTTTGATTTCTATTGAACCAAACCTAGTGTAAAAGTTGAGCTTTTCCAATATTCTGTAATCATGTTTAAATTCTCGTCTTACTGACTAATTTTGCGGAATTATCAGGGTGTATGATACCAGCAATCACGATGGTTAGGTGCACCTTTATCCATGAGAGTAATGAAGTTGTTTGTGTAGCGAGATGCAGGAAAGGCAAGTAAGAACTCAAACCCATAGCATAATTAATTATCATTTGAGTAGAGAAAATTCAGAAGTAGTTCTCACCGTTTGTTGTATTGTACCTCGGAATATATAGTTGTAAACATGTAAGCTGGGTAGTCCTAATGTAATTAGTAGCTAAGCTTCGTATTTTCAGTGTCATGGATTCAGATTTTAGCTGACATAAGAGGTTCCTGTAATCCGTGTTGCTCTCAACAAAACAGATCTTAACATTTTCTTTTCATTCCTTCAAAAACATAAAAACCCAGGCAACATACTTTCCTTTTCAGAGCTTGAAATAACCTCAACGTCGTTGTGGTCCATGATTGAATAATGAACTATGAATAATTAATAGCCATTGATCTCCTGGTAGATGGAAATTAAACGATTTTTTAATTAGCTTTCAACATGAATTTTAAAGATTTGAATATCCATAATGTATATAGAATTTATCATTATTTAATTTTAAATCTTGTATATTGATGCTTAAAATTGAAACAATCAAAACTTTTTTGCATATTTATATTAACTAATTTGTTATAATTGTTATTTGCGTCACTTAATTTCCATTTACACTTTTAACATGATTTAATAAATCAATAAATTAAATAAGAATAGGTTAATTATATTCATATATCTCAAAGAAATTCGATGTATGTTATCAAATTTTTAACAATAAAAATACAAACAAATATGTTAAAATTCATAAATTATTAACTAAAATTATATATATCTTATATAATTACTTTTGAATCTTGAAATTGAGCCATTTTAAATGTTGAATCTTCATATTAAATTATCTCAAATCTGTAACTTGATTTTAAAAATTCTCGAATCTTGATATTTCTCCGATCAATTTTTGGAAGAAAGTAGAAATACCATATGGGATGAATAATACGTTGAAAAAATATATTAGGATAAATAGTATTTTCCTAATAAGTGTTTGAATGCAATCCCTCACTCTATTATACAATTAGTATATTTGTTTGTTTTTTTTAGAAAAAAAATATGAGATTTTGCGCAACTAATATTTATATATAAAATTAATATTGGGTTTTATTTACTTTCCATTAATATCAATATTATTTTTAATATATATAAACTTAGTTATATGGGTCATAACAAAATCCAAAAAATAATAATAATAAAGAAAATGGCTGCTAGTAAGCATCTTCGATCTCAAAGAGAAGAAAGAACTATCATTTCTAATATACACCAACTTGATCCTGCCTTTTACCGGAAAATAATTTCCAGAAGCTCCTCTATCCATTTCGCTCATCAGAATTCCTGCCGTCGTTTCCCTGGAAACGTCCCTTTTACCTGGGAAACAAAGCCTGGAACTCCTAGACATGTATCCAACAATGGTGAAATATTGCCACCAACTGAATTGCCTCCTATCCGCAGCTTGAATTCACCCGGTTCATGCATTACTCGAACTGGGTTCAAGCTGTACTCTCCCGGAAACACCGAGAGATTACATGAAGTCGAGAATTTTCATCGACGAGTTCAAACTGAGGTTGAAGATGTTGAGCAACCGATTCAGCATTGCAGCATCTCGAAAGATGGTGGTGATGTTGTTAAGCAATTGGTCCGGCAGAATGACTCGAAAGATAAGAAAATATCGTTAACGATTTCATGCTCGATATCGATTCCTGACTTGAAATTAAACATGCCTAAGCCAATTGTTCTTCTCAAACATTCCAAGGCGTGTCTTGCAAGTAACATGAAGAAAGCCAAGAAAATCAAGAAAGGTCTATTTCATACAAGGAAAGCTAAATCAAAGTATCCTGCAAGTATTGAAGATGGAGATTTCAGTTTTCTGGGTCTGATTTTGAAGGTTTTACGGTATCTCCTACGGTGGTTTCAAGTCATTCTCGATCACCGCCAGTATCAACATCATCGTCATCTGCCAGATATTATAATCTCATGAGGGGACTTGTGAAATGGAAATGGACTAGATTTAATAGGAAAACTTAATATTATATTATTATTTCGTACAAAATATATTATGGTATAATCATATAAATATTTATACATAAATTTCTATTAAAATAATGAAAAATATAAAATTATGGATGATCTTAATATTTTCATTAATAAATAAAGAAATTTCTCTTTTTTTATATATATTTTAAGATTTTATTGTAAAATTTAAAAATCTATTTAAGATGATACATTTTTATTTTTTATTAATAAAAACAATAGGTTAATGCAAATGAATATATATTTAAAGATATTATTTTGTGAAAATAAATCTAATTAATTGTATTGATATTCATCTTCCATAAATTAATATATTTTTACATGTAATTATGAGTGTTTTTTATATTAATGGATGAAAATATAGTTATTGAAATTTCATAGTAATTTGGAAATATGGAATAGATATGTAATTTTTGTTATTTATAATTGAATTTATATTACATCTTATTTATTATTATTTTTAGGTTATAAAATATATTTATTCATAAATTTAATTTAAATATAATTTATAAATAAAATAATGTATAATCATATTATATTAAATTAAATTCATTAATTTTTTAAGATTAAATTATTTTTATTGTATTTTTATAAATGATGTCATAAGTCATGTTATGGGATTAGGTGCGGATACGCTACTCGAAGACAACCCAATTGGCAGCCTGGGCAAGGGCAAGGGCAAGGGCAAGGGCCTTCCTGAGCCTTCAAAAAGCCCCTTGCTGCAACATCTTTTTTAGAACCTCTGTTTTTATCATCATTCCAGAGCTCCGCTTTCCTTCTCCTGATGGCAGACAGAGACAGACACCGTGAGCGGGAAAGACGCCGAGGAGCCGAAGATCGTGAAAGAGACCGTGAGCGGGAAAGACGCCGAGACAAAGAAGATCGTGAACGCGACCGCGACCGCGACAGAGACAGGGACCGGACTCGCAGCAAACGTTCAAGAACACGCTCACCTGACCGAACCCGCTTGCGTCACGCACGCTCACATACTCGATCACCAGACCGTTACCGGTCACGCTCACGGTCTCCAGAATCACGTTCAAACCGCCGACATCGTCACCAGCGAACTCCATCATCATCACCGCCGCGAAAAAGGCACCGTCACGAATCGGAAGAAAAAGAGAAGGAAAGGGACAGGCAAAGGGCAATAGTGTCAGATTTTGTGGATGGGATTGCAAAGGAAGTAGAAGGAGATGTAAAAGGAGGCGACGACATGGCAGTGAATGAGGATGAGATTGAGATGATGAAAAAATTAGGTATTCCAGTTGGTTTCGATTCTACGAAAGGGAAGCCTGTGGCCGGTGCTGATGTGAGTGGTGTTCGAGCTGTAACGAAGCGGCAGCCTAGACAGTATATGAATCGTAGAGGAGGCTTTAATAGACCTTTGCCTCCTGAACGCAATCGCTAGTGAGGTTAGGGTTTCTCATGTTTGAATTTGTTACGGTGACTTAATTATATAGTTAAAACATGTTGCATTTTTAGAATTGGAGCTAACCGCTTGTGGTTTGCGGTCTTTATGTTTACATTTGCTGATGATATGATTTGGGGGTTTCTTTTAAGATCAAAGCTGTTTGTAGGTTAATTTGTGAGATATTAGTAACACTATCTATCTATGGTTTGTTTTGGTTGATCTTAGCTTGATCGTATGTCGGTTTTCTTGCTACTTGCTATTCTGATTTGGTTACAAGTACTGAAATAGCTACAGCCATTATGGTCTTTTCCCAAATCAATCATAGAATTAAACTGCCCGTAAGTCTTTCCTCAAGTCAATCATGAAGCTGTGTCAATCAAAACTCCATGGTTTGTTAGTCGTTCTAATTTTTTTGGGTTTAAGACTTGTGTAGATTATTTTGGCAAACTTTGCATCTTAATAATTAAACAACGAAATTCTAAGTTTACATTGTAATGAAGCTGAACTCACTGTCTCTAGCACCTTTTTCCTAGTTTATATCTTAACGGGAATCCATATGTTATTGAATATTGTAAATGTTTCCCTATTAGTATTGGTATTTTATGCTATGTTTAGATGGAGGTATAGCAAGGTTATGAAAGTAAGGTTTAGAACCATGTCTTCCTAACACTTCAATTTGAGGTTTGAAACATGTAGGGTTTTTATTTTAAGGGTTTCATTAAATTTCAAGAATTTGTGGAATGAATAACAAAATATATCTTTTTGCTTGGTTTGATATGGGAGAGAATGGCTATAATTTGTTTTGGGATCAGACTTGCTGTGGGGAGTCTTGAAGGAGTAATTATTTGTGTGTTTTGTCTCTTGTAAAGAAGCAACTTTCAGATTTTTCTTCTGCGCAAACATTTCTCTGCAGGTCTTCTTGTAATAAACCAAGTTAATTGTTCTGGCTGTAGAAATCAACTTTTTACTAAAAACAATTAAGGGTTACATCCCTGTAAAACATATGAGGGTCTCACTACCATACATTGTGGAAGACTGTATTATAGGGTTGTGTTCTTGAATGATTTGTTTAAAATAGGTGGCTTATAAGATCTGAAACTCTCAAGATTTTGGTTTAAATGCAAAGGATAGAATTATATGAAGAATTGGTTTAGTAGGATATCTCTGTTTTTTTGTCCAAGATAAGCTCCTTGGGTTAATTTTTCTTATTGAGGAGCTTTCACATGGATACTTTGTACGAATATTTTTTTGAGTCAGCAAACACCTTTTGGTGTGGAAGCAACCCTTGGAGGGCGTACGTATTAATTTTAGGCCTTTTGATAAGAGCATGGCCTTTCAAAGTGCTGGAATGAGTAGTTATTCCAATTAAGGGAAACCATGATAAGTTGCATGGAGAAGGTTCGTTTTTTTTTCCGCTTGCCCTACTCTTGTGTGGGCATGGCACATTTGTGTTTCTTTTTATGCTATTTTGTTTAGCTTTAGGCTTCCTGATCATCTATTTTCATCTTCTTTACAGATGGAAGAATCTGCACTGAATTGACTCCTTGCATCACAACAATAGGATCCAAACGGACGACCTTGTAAGAGGGTTTTAATTTACGACATTTCCTTGAGATGAGGTGTTTAACATCACTCTAATGGGTGCGCTGTTTTTTACTGTATTAATTGCATTCAGGAGGTGATCATAATGGTTGGATTTAGACATGGGTTTTCAGATTTTTGGTCGCGAACAAATGTACCCTATAATTGCTACATGCAACTTTGTCTAACCGTTAAATCTGTGGGATATAATTTGTAGTTCTAAGTGCCTCAGGATCATATTGACTTGTCGAGTTGAGACAGCTAATTCCTTTTGTTTGTGGGTGTGGCTGCTTTCTAAAGGTCAGCACATTGATGGATTACCGTTCTGGTGTTATGGACAACCCTCAGAACTCTTTCTGATTATTCTTATTATCTATTTTTCTCTAGTTCTATTTTGCAAGGTAACAGTTGTTTTCTTGTGCGAATAATGAGCTTGGATCGTCAAGGCTTAAGAACTGAAGTTTATATGAATCTTAGATGCAGCCAACTGAAGCTACATTTATTTTTGGAGGTATTTCTAGACCTATGAATATATTCCATATTTTCCAATCTACCGAAGATTGCATTGATTTCAACACCTTTGCGAAGCTCATGTTTTTTATTGTTATAAAAAAAAATTACTGGGATTTATTGGAGATTTGTTTTCTTTTCCCCAATAAATTTCGGTTTTTTTAATTCAATTACTTTAGAGTTTGTATAGAGAATGAAGTGTATATTAAAGGTAAAATGCAGTTTCTGTGCATGCGCCAATGTTTTAGGAGATTGAAATGATATTTTGGAATAATACAGATTAGGGAGTAGGATTGAATAGGTATTTCGGAAGAAATAACTAAATTGATAATTTATATTATTATTTAATATCTTCTTTTTCATGTAGGTGTAGTGGACTCCTTTTTTAATCTAACTTCTTTTGTTTCGTATTTAATGTCTTGTTTTTTAATCTAACGGTTAGAAGCAAATTTTCAGTGGTTAATGGACTCCTGTTGTTTTAACGTGCACATGAAATCGCTGGAATTAATGAAACACAAAGGGGGTTGGTCTTTGGATGAGAAAAGTTATGCATTGAGCTTGGCCGTTGTTACCAAATGCCAAGCAGCGGTTGCATGCGCTTGGGGCATACATACTTTTTGAATCAAATGGGAATCATTGCATTTGAACATGAAGCGGCGTCCATAATGTTCAATATCTTCCATCATAGTATCCTATGCACATAATTAACCCTCTCTCTTCTACCATTTTCAAACAACACACCACCTATTCGAGTTATAGAATTTCTGTCATCTTATTGTTTGTAGGATTGCAAAACCACCCCCTTACTCACCGTTCATTATGTTAGAATAATGTCAATCATTGTAGTTATATCAAATGGTTGAAATTTAATTTTAGGTTGATAGATGATTAAATCTCAAATAATTTATTTAAAAGTTAAATGATGGGTGTCGATTCAATTGAAATTTATAACGTCAATAAGGCCCACTATTGGGAGGATGCAGATACCATCTTCAGAGGAAAAATGCCGATAAACGCACGGTTGTCACTAAGATTACAAAGGTACTACTTGGCATATTCGCATCCACAGCAGGTTTTATGGCTGATGGTTGAAATTGAATTAATATCACTTTTTGTTCTTGTTCGTCAACTTCGTATAAACATCACCATTCTCATTTATTAATCTTAATATTTTTAATCACTAATATAATTTCAAATTTCATTCTATGCGTACAATCATATCCAACACTAATTAAATCTTCATTATTTATTGGGAATATATGTCAATAGAATCATAGAATTTTAATATGTTTAGAGCTAATTTTTTAAAATAAAAAGTCCTATAATTAATTCTGATGGGGCTCATCTGGGAATGAGTATGGAAGTGAAGCTAAAGCCATAGCCATTTCCGTAGCCGACAACTTGGTTGTTTAATTTACTTGTGAAATCAACCCGTGAGTGAGTAACAACTTGAGGGGTTAGTGGGAGGGATATGCTTTCCCAAGTTTCCGAAGAGCAGAGATGTGATTTGGATGGTAAGGGACCAGTAATAGCAGATCAACTACAATTCTATCCATTCCAACCCCTAAAAATGATAGTCAGAAACGCCACTGTACATGAATGAAAATGAATTCTGACATTCTTACACCATAAGAATGACAAATGCTAAAAACAAATGTAAAATCATGACAGTCTCAGTGAACATGAACATGAACAAGAAGAAGAAGAAGAAGAATGTTTATCTTGTCTAAAGAATTTCTCACACACAAACCTGGTAAGGATCTGTGTGCCAGATTACGTTATCCAATTGTAGGAATATAATAAATGTTGTCAATGCCAGAGCTTCATACAGAAGCCTGCTGGAACAATAGATGATCTCCTGCTTGAAACACATTCCAGGAAGGTATCCACAAGCTGCTCCGCAAGAGATGCCGGATCTTGGATGAATGTATCAACAAATGCTTTCACAACCCTCATCTCTTGTGGGGTTGCTCTCAAGCTGTACCAGGTCAAGAATTTTTGCCTGAAATTCTTCTCGATATGTCCCTCGCACTCTAACCATCTGATCACCTTTACGTAATATTCAAAGTCCCTGTCGGAATGGTCGTCTCCAGTGTACTCCTCATCTCGCCTTTCCCCACTTCTCTTCTTCGACGTGCTTGCATCCTGGGGCTCGTCTCCTTTCCCAGTCCCATTTGACAGATCCTTGTTGCTGGATTTAGACCTTGCATGTCTTCCTTGCACGTCCTTTATCATTTCCAACTTGCAGGGAGTAATAGGCAAGTTAGCTTCTACATCACCAACAAACGGCACGCATTCCAAGCCAGTCTGAACAGGAGTATCTGACCCGTCTTCTGTGCTTCTCTCATCGACCATTTGGTCCTTGTGCAAATGCTTGTTCTGAAGCTTTTGCACATCACTACCAGGCATGGAGGTTACCATCTGCATGGCATGTTCCTCGTCTAACAAGGGATTTGTATCTGCCAGGGTCCTATTGTCACCTGCGCCATCACAACCTAAAATACCATTTGACAAACTGGGAGGAATCATTTGATCACCTTCTTTACTGTAACTAGGATAATTGTATGCTCTGTTAACAATTTGGTCGTCACAAGGGGCATTGTGATTAGTTTCATCTTCGACAGAAGATGGGTTAGAAAGACTGCTACAGTTGGTTGCTGGGCTTTGACTTCTTTCTACACCTGAGCAATTTGGAACTTCATCCTGCGTACAGCACTGAACTTCACATGTACCCATTTCCTTCCTGACATTGTTGAAGGAAACAGCTCTAAAGTGGTATTCTGTACCAGGATAAAGGCCATTGACGACAAACCTTGTATCTGGAGCAAAAAGGGTGCATGTCGGTTCTGGTGGATAAACAGAATCCTGAGCTCTGCGATGCCATAACATATAGCGAACAATAACGTCTTGTGAAATACCTTCAGAACCCAAAACCACAGTAAGTGAAGTTGAACGTACATCTTCAAATCGAATTGTAGTTGAAGAGGTTGCATTTAAATCTGCAAATGTTACACATAAGAAAATCAGAAACATAGGAAATTTTCTTTTAAAGTTGACACCGTCCAATCAGCTACATATGACACAAGAAACATAATGCTTTCTGTCAGGAACAGCCTAATGACTTTCCACATCAGAAAGCTAAGTGAGGAGAATATTACATCGTAAAGATCCAACTAAGGTAAATGAAAGAATACGGATGAATTTGGAATTACCTCTTATTACAAGAGGAGGGAATGCATGTCCAATAGTACTTGAGAGCATTTTGTCCAGTGTCTCCAAAGCAAGAGCGCACAACTTTTGTACCTCCGGTCCTGAAGAAAGTCTGTTTACAATACCCCTACCCATCTTTACAGGTAAGCCGCTTAACGTGCCCACTTCATCTTCAAGCTTCTTAACAGCTTCATCTACAATCTCATAAAGTTTTTGATATTTCCCAGTCCTACTAAGAAGTTTTTGGCTCAACGACATTCGATAGCATAGTATATCTACCCGCCTGGTATCTCTTGCCATCGATAACTGTTTCCTCCAGCATCTGAATATGATTAAATGCCACCATAGTATTTGTTAAACTACATAATCTCGTTAAAAGAAGTGCCTCTTCAAGAAGACGTTTGACAAAGGAATCAGAAAGTTTAGAGTTACAAAATAAACCATACATCCAAGGTCAGTTAATGGAATTCATAACACTAATTTCATAAGGGTCTGAAAAAAATTCTTCATTCTTTGTTCTAAAAAAAGGTAACAGGGAACTAAACACGAACGTTAAAAGGAACCTGATAAAGTCAATAGATTATTTTTTCTTTACAATGAAAATATAATTATGAACACCAACAACTAGCAGAAAGAAGAATGTAAAGCGTGCAATTCAACATTATCAAAATGAGTAAAAAAAGGCTTCTGATAAAAAGGGACAGAAAAAAATGAAGTGTGCTTCCAATATATCTGGAGTCTTAAGAAAGAGAATGGAAATCCATTAACCAATATCACTGCTTTAAAACCAAATCTCAGAGTTCCAATTGAAGATCAATCAGTCACATAATGTTACACAAATCTGCAGGCTAATTTTCTTGATGGACTGGTTAAAATATTCATAAACCTGACAGTTCTGCAGACACTTGTTCTTTGGCAAAGGCACAATAAGACAGAAAAGCATAGAATGATAACTGAGGAACTTGATGTGGAACAGCGGACAGAAAAGTCAAATAAACCGTACAAAAAATAATGCAGGATGGAACAGCGGAATATTGAATGTAAAGCTGCATTTCACAGGTCAGATCTTAAAACTTCTCACCACTTTTGATGTCTTATGGCTTCAACGAGGAATATAACAGAAGGTCAAGATTCAGATATGTGTTTAACAACAGGAGCTTACAAACCAGTAGAGTCAACGACAATTATCACTAGTACCTTAGGATAAATTGATGGATGGATAAGGGTATTGAAGGAAATATCTGATTCGAAAACAAATCTGAAATTTACATGTCTTCAAAATGCAGCAAGATCAAGGATTTCTTCAGCGTAGAGTAAGAAGATCAGATGTAAAGCCAGGGAGAACCTTCCTAAGTCATAAGAGCTTCATTTTACAAGCTTTGTTTGCATTTTCAAAAGGCAATCAACACAGCAGAAAAACATGGACTAACACAACACAGAAATACCTTTTTTTTAGAAAATAATCCTTCCAGAATAATAAATGCTAGATGAGAAAGAAAATAACATAAAGGAAAACTCACCCAAGTAAATCATTCACTTTCCAGCAGGCTACACAACGGAAGCTCCCATCATGTCCATCTTTTCCTATGCCAGTATTTTCATGTTTTAAGGCACATTCAAGATGACATGACATTCCACAGGCAACAGCTTGAAATGGAGGATCTGAGCTGCAGGTTAGCCACAGGCTGGGATCTTTGTTGTCATCATACTTATAACATATGCAACATGAACACCTCTTGCAAAACGCATCATCTTGCTTTAAGATAGCTCTGCATGCTGAATTTTTGCAGTAAACGTTATTACCTAAATCATGTCCTCCATTGCTACTTGAATTATAGTTGACCGACACAGTTAACCGTGATGGATTATCAGTCTTTCTCTGTCGTTTGCAAGATCTTTGGATTGGTGAAGGAGATGATTCTGTCTCAGCATCTGTAGTGACATCACATTCCCCCGCTTTCTTTTCAGACACAATTTTCAGAAGGTTCTCTATGATTTTTAACTTGGTCAAGCCAGTATATTTCCTTTCTTTCCCCATCTCTGCGCATAGAATCTGCAAAATTTCCTGACGGCTCCATGACTGCAGCATCTCGGAGGCACCTGAGCACTTTGATAATTGATAGACAAGCTCCCTCTTTTCATCTATGCTTAGCTTAGTACTTTTTGATGGATCAAGTACACGTCCTAGGCACCATAAGGATAAAAGAAGAGAAAAATTTAGTCCATTGACTTTGTCCAAGAGAAAACCAAGAAAAAGGCCAAAAATTTGTAACCAAATGTCCGCATACACATGTTGAGGTATCCATATTTAGAAAACAAATTCAACGACAATGAGAAAACAAGGAAATACACACACACACACACACACATATATATATATACACACACAAACACATAAATACATAAAATACATACATACATACATACATAGATCTGCCTACATTACCAAAAGTTAGCAACGTAAAGGCAGATTACTTCATTTTCTCCCTATTAAAATGCTTTTGACCAAGAAGCTTGACATGGAAAAAGTAAACAAATCAGAAAGATAATGACATAACAACCATAAATCTAGACAACCAACTCAATTTATCTGGTGTGAAATGAAATTGTATCCATGACCGACAAATTAGGAGCACAATTGGAGTTGTTTAATCAAAAATTTCTTTTCAACATAATAATGCAAGAAACATATGAATACATGGTTTGACTTGGAGAACAAAGATGTTTCAGCTACATCTTGTACAATTTCTTCTAAGAGTCAGCACTAATACACACGTTTTAATTGTAGAATCATACACCACCACAAAAAAAAAAAAAAGCAGAGATTCAACTTTCAAATGCTTCTCTAGGCTGCAACAGGAGCCGTAAGCAAGCTGTTAACCGACATAGTGGCATGCTAGAAAGATAATGCTCCAGCAAATAAAATAACTCCACTTCCTGTATATAAATGCATATAAAATTCAACATATTGCGAATATATAATGTCCAGAGAAAAGATAGTTCACCCACCTACAAAATTTACCTAACACAATTATAAATTGAAAATTTTTTTTGAGAAAAAACGAATGCAGAATACTAAAATTAGAGATTGGCCATCAAAAATTCAACAACTTTCTGTATTCAACAGCTAAAACCAGTAAATTCTTCTCTATGTTTGAAAGAATCCAGAATCTTTAATCAATACCCAAATCAATAAAATCACAGAACTGTACTATTTCTAACAGAATACAAATCGCCATCCTCCTGAGAATCAGTAGATGAGCAACAATACCAGAATTTAATCGCAGACATGATGAAGTCAAAGGAAAACCAAATCCCAGAAATCACTATATCAAAGGAAGAAGACGAATCGAAAATTTACCCTCAAAAGATAAATCCATAACTAGAATTAAGGAAGAATTGGAACCAATAAGAAGACTACATTACACAAAAATCAAAACCTGCAAAACAGAAAAATTCTATCAAGGGAAAAAAGAAACGAACTTGAGTTAACATAGAATTGAAAGAGAAGGAAGACCCAGATGAGAAAAAAAAACGTGAAAGTGAAAGTGAAAGTGAAAGTGAAAGCGAAGATAGAATAAGAAAGAGATACCCATAAGAGAAAAAAGAGAGGAGAAAGCTTGAAATTCCACCGCAATAAGCGAATCCCGGCTTATTTAAGAGATTCTCTTGCTGAATTCTCAATTAAATGTTCGTGAATTTACACAAATCTAATCTCAACAGATGCATATATATGTAAAGAATTTGTGGGTATGTATGAGATTGAGAGATGGGTCCTCTCTCTCTCCCTCTCTCTCTTCTCTCCTTTTAATCAGTGCAAAGAGATTAGAGAGCATCGACTGGCTCGATAGAGAGAGATTGCTGTGCGTGTAAAAGAGAAAGACAAATAAGAAATTAATAATAATAATAATATTATTATTATTATTATCATATACCCCAATATATACAAATTTATAGTTTATATTTAACACATATGAAAATAATAAATTTTATTTTATATTTTACGATAATATTAGATATTATTTAAAAAATTTATAATTATTTTTTTATAAAATAATAATTTTTATAAATATTTTAAAAATAATAAATTTTATTTCAACTAAATTAAAATAAAGTTGAAATCAAAAAAAATTTAAAGTAAATCTGTATAAAATTCTTGGAACGTTATTTTTATAAATTTTTTTAATTTTTTTTAAAAAATAACTCTTTTTTATTAAAAAATCTAAATTATTTTAAACGTAATAATGGGATTATCTTCATTTGATTATTTAAATTTTAAGTTTAATTTTTGGAACAAATCGGTTGACATTTATATTTATTATATATAATTCATAGAAATAGATAAAATTAAAATTATTAATTTACTTTTGTAATTATGAAGAGTGTTTGGATCTAAATAGAATTTTATATTTATATAACATTCGAAATTAATTAAAATATACATGAATTTATTTGATTGTTGGCAAGTACTCCTATTTGTATCCGCCATTGCAGAAAGACATAGATAAAAACGAGACATTGATAAGCATGATTATTTCTTTCATTAAATAATTATGAATAACAAGGAATCCATCGTCATGCTTCATCTAAGTAGAGAAATATATCATAACAAGAATATTAATAATATTTAAATTATCATAAAAATATCAATTTATCAATAATTGAAATTTAAACACAATCAAATAAATTATTATAATTAATAAATATCACATTTCAGTTAAAATATTGCAATTATAAACTAATTAAAAATTAATAGATGGTTATATGAATTGAATTTTCAGGGTTTACTTATTTTAACTTGTAAAAAACTAAGAGTATAGTTATCATAAAATCATATATTATAGTGATTTTGATATATAGTTTATTAAGGGATGGTAAATTGCCTTGCGAAGCAAAGAGGGGGAAGATTTTTCCTTCAAAGACGAGGACAAGACCACCATATGGATCATATTCCCCACCTCATCCTAAATATAGTTTTATATATATTGATAATTAATATTTAATGTAAAATTTTCAAAAATTCATTATAGTAATATATGTGCATTATTAAAATATTTATAAATACCATAAAATAATATTTTTATTTTATTTTTAATAAATAAAAAATATTTAAAAATTAAAAAAATTCTTTTAAGATCTTCATGTGATAAAGATGAGGTTAATGTTTCACATTTTAGATAATCAGGATGGAAATGAAAATTTTAATATTAAAATTTATATATAAATATATTTAATATTGAACGTAAATCTTTCAAAAATTAATTATTATAATATAAACATGTAATTTTAGAATATTCTTATATTATATTGATTAAATAAAAGATATTTAAAATTTTAAAAAAACCACATATGATAAAGATGGAACTAAAATTTTAATGTGAAATGGGGACGGAGAGGATTTGGCTACAGAGCATAAGTTTAGTGTTATTTTAAAATCCACGCACCCCATGGAATAATTATTTTATTTATTGATAATAGATATGTATTTTTTTGTATTATAATTAAATGTATTTGATTATCTTTAGTTAAAATTAATATAATATATTATATAATAATTAGAATTTTATTAATATATTTATTAAATAATTTTTTTATATTTTAATTATCTTACATGTCATACATATTTCCTTATCTATTTTGTTTACTTGTTTTAGAAGAATATATCAATGATATTATTTATGAATACTTTTCATTTGTATTTATTGTTATTATTTTGGAGATATTTTATTAAAAATTAAATATTATGTTAAGAAATTTAGTAGTTTTATTATTAATTTATATTTTAATTATAATTATCAAAATCCTTTATTTCCCTCGAATTACTTATATTTAATATGACATATTTAAAAACATTTAAAACAACTCTTTATTTTATATATTCATCCTCTTGATAAAAAGTCTATTATTGGTTACAGTTTAATTATAATTATTTTATTTACCTATATTTAATATGATAGATTTAAAAACATTTAGTAGAACTCTCCATCTTATATATTTATTAAAATATAATACAAATTTGAACTCTTCATTTTCTTATATTCAGTTTTATCTAATATAATTTATTAAATAATAATTATATTTTATAAAATTATATAATTTAATTAGTATCAGAATTTTGTTTGTTAATTATTTACTTATTTTCTTCTACAAACAATCTGACTACACTTTATTTTCAAGGTTTACATATATTTCACTAGCACTGTTTATGAAAATATCATATCTCTTATAATACATTTAAATTATATTATATTAATAATTTATGATGAATATATTTTTTATAAGTTAAATAATTTAAAAAAATATTTGAAATTTTTGATTGTCGTATAAATGACTATGATAATAAAAGGATCATCATTACTTTTCAATAAATACATATTAAACTTCTCTCCAATATCACCTCAAAGCATGATTTTTGAAGAAATCTCACTATAAATTTATTAAAGATAATCAACACCAATACAAATATAAAAGTGATATAAACATTATTAAGATTTATATATATTAAATTAGAGATATCTAAATACTTATTAAGGGGTCAGTACTTCAATATCTCCTTTTTTCTCATTTCAATAATTTTTAAATATCTAATTTTTGAAATTCATCCAATAACATCTGCATTCAAAAAAATTAAAATACTAAAAATTAGAATATTTTAAATATAAACTATAAAAGTATATCAAAAGAAATATATAAATGTTTAAAATTGAGATAATTTAAAATTAAATAATATATGTACCTAATAAAACTCAATTATCGTTGATACAAGCTTATATCAAATTAGGAGTAATAAATTCAAATATGTTCCTTATAATTTTCAATACTCCTTTAAGTTTTTATAAACATGGTAGAAGATAGAAATATGATTTTTAATTCAATTGATAATAGTTGATAGTACCTCAAACATTGCACAATCTTAACATTTTTATACTTTGTCACATAAGTCTTGTAAATAATAGCATATATCAGATTTTCATATATAACATCAATAAAATACTATTAATTCTAAAATAAATAGTTATATCAAAAATTCTTTACATATTACTTTCTCATCAATAAGGATAAACTCTAAGCTAATTATTTCACTATTATTTTTCGTATTTGGAGCTTTCCACATTCTACATACTTAGCACCCTAATACTCTAACCATCTTTATTGATATTAAGTTCTAAAAGTAAAGAGTATATCATATGTATTGATTAAATCTTCAATGGATTAAAATGTAATGAAAAAGGAATAAACAATTTTCATTATGCATTTATATATATATGACAAACATCAACATAAGAGGAACATGAAAGGTCATAATTTAATATTCAAATATTTAAAGATATTAACTATAGAAGATTAAAAGTCTTCGCTAAATGAAAAAAGGAAATATAAAAGAGCATAAAATACAATTCTATTATATATAGGATAGGATAGGATATAGAGGGAGAATGAAACATAAATATTAGAGGAATATCAAAGATCACAATTCAATAAGCAATTAATTGATAATATTTATTAAAGAACATAAAAGGTCTATAGAAAATAAATAGATAAAAAATATCAAAAAAGAGATGTGAAAGATTAATGCACTAAAATGCAAAATTAAAAGCTAAAATCATGCAATTTCTATAATGTGTCACATAAGCAACAAATGCTTTTAAAATATGTCGTGTAAATACTTATTAAGGGGTTAGTATTTCAATATCTCTCTTTTTTTCTTATTCCAACAATTTTTAAATGTTCAATTTTTGAAATACATCTAATAACATCTACACCCAAAAAATTTAAAATTATAAAAATTATAATATTTTAAAAATAAACTATAGGAATAGGCCAAAAGGAATATATAAATGTTTAAAATTGAAATAATTTTAAATTAAACAATATATGTACTTGATAAAACTTGATTATCATTTATGTGAGTTTGTGTCAAATCAAGGGTAACAAATTCAAATCTATTTCTTACAATTTTCAATATTACTTTAAGTTTTTATAAAATGATAAAAGATTGGAATATTATTTTTATTTCACTGGATAATAATTGATAGTACCTCAAACTTTGCATTTTTTATGGTAAATAAACAACCTTCAATTAACATTAACTTGTAATTTGTAACATGAGTATTGCGAGTAGTAGCATGCATAAAATTTTCCTATATAATATCAATAAAATACTAATAATTTTAAAATAATCATGGAATGAAAATAGTTATATCAAAAATTCTTTACACATTATCTTCTCATCAATAAATATTAACTCTAAACTAATTAGTTCACAATTATTTTTTATATTAAGAGCTTCTCATATTCTACATGTTCGCACTTTAATACTCCAATTATCTTTATTGATATTAAGATATGAAGGTAAAGAATATGATATATATATTGACTAAATCTTCGATGAATTAAAATGTAATAAAAAATGACTAAACAATTTCTATTAAGCATATATATATATATATATATATGACAAACATAAACATAAGAGGAATATGAAAAGGTCATTATTTAATATCGAAGTATTAAAAGATATTAATTATAGAAGATGAAATGTCTTTACTAAATGGAAAAAAGGAATATAAAAGGGGTATAAAATATAATTTTATCATAAATAATTGATGAATATCAAAAATCATAATTTAATAATTAATTAATGAATAACATTTATTAAAGAACATGAAAGGTCTACAGAAATTAAATTGATGAAAAATTAAAATAGGAATGTAGAGGACTACCCAAAACTAAAAGTCAAAATCATGCATTTTTTATAATATATCACATAAGCAAGAAATGATTCTAAAACATGTCATATAAGCATGTCAACATCCAACCTTATATATATATATATATATATATATATATATATATATATATATTGATAAGGATAAGATTTAGATTATTTAAAAAATAAATTAAAATATTAATTTTATTTCAATTTAAATATTAACTTGTATCATCCTATCCAATAATCTTTTTAATCGAGTAAATAAACTAATAATTGATAAATATTAGCTAATAATTTAATTGATAAATAAAAATAAACTAAAAATTTTTTAAAAAATATTTAAATTTTAACACTAACTTTTCTTATATTATTTAATTTATAAATAATTCAATAATATCAAAATTTTCAATAAATGCATCAGTTGTTATCTAGTAAATTATTTATTTTATCTGATATAAGTTTAATTTATTTCAAAATATTTTAAAACGTATTTTTTCGATCTTTGAAGCCTATTCATCATATGTTTAAAACTCTAAATAATTAAAAAAATTATATATTATCGGGAAGAAATTCGAAACTTGATTAAAATTTGTTTATAGTTATTAATGAAATTTGTAGTTATTAAAAAAATGTGAATAAATAATTTCTTTTTTTAAGAAAAAGATATTTAATGATTAGGCTGGATGGTGTGAAACAAGAAAATTTGGTTTTATTTTATTTATAAGGAGGGATTTATGATGTTGATGGTGAGGATAATAATAAAATTTTAGAGATAATTATATAAATATCATATTTTAGATTTTTATCGGCATATTTTATGAGATTCGATAAATTAACTACAAAAATGTCTAATAACCTTTTTTTTTATAAAACTATTCTTTCCAATTTTTTTATTTATACAATTCTAATTTTTTAATAAAAATATCAACTAGCTCTTTTCCTTATTCACTTTTTTCACAATTCAGATTATTATTTTTCAATTATTAATTTAATATTCAGAATTTTTCCATAAATTTCTTTTTTTTTCATTGTATAAAAAATTCAAAATTTCTAAAATAATTGATAGTGATATCTCAGATATGATCATTGTAACATCTATCGGATGAGCAGTTCCTCATCTAGGAATTACTTGATAATTGTCATTATTATTTTCTTTTCTCACTTCTTAAATAATTTCTTTAGCTATGTTTTCATGCATTATACTCATATCTTGCATCATTAGCATAATTCCATACATTTTCTTCACATCTTGTATACTTACATGTTATTTTAGTTTTGACATTAGATTATTACATGCCATTCTACTTTAGTTTATGATTTAGTCATGTTTAGCTTTAGATTTGCATATTTTATAGTACTTGACATTTGTTTCATGCATAAATATGCTAGATTTAGGCCTTATGAATCGTGTTTTAGTCACATGACTCATGTTAGGTATATTTCACTATTTGAAATCCCATTTTCATGCCATGGCCGAGTCTTACATGACTCGTGTGAGGGGGCACATGAGTCGTGTTCCTTGCATTTCCCTTAAAACTCATCCTCATTGCTTTAGTCGAGCCTCACACGACTTGTGTAAGGAGGAACACAAGTCATGTTCCATGTATGCTCCCTATGATTGCCTCCCTTTGCATGCAACGAGCTTTACACGAGTCGTGCCTTGCTTAATATGACTCGTGTGACTCTTTTAGGTCACATTTTTCTCTTATTTTGATCTCATTTTTTAAGTCATTTGATTATAATATGTAGGGCCATGATGCATTTTAGGATTTAACCTATTTTTAGATGGTTTTGGAAGGTATATAGATAGACAGAATGTAGGAATAACATTATTAGAGAATTAGGTTAGGATTTTAGGGTTTTGAGGGATTAGAGAGAAAACAAGATTAATTTTGTGTGATTGAATTATTGATCTTCTCTTCTAAAATCTTTTCCTTATCATAGCTTTTATCAAGACGTTAAGGAAGCAGATGAGGAGGAATTGAGAAGGGTAATAGTAGCATAATTGATTAAATTTCTCTTTATCTTCATCTCCTTCTATTTAGTTTGAATATTTATTATAGTTGTAATTTCTTTATTTTCGATGTTCATTTACATTATTTATTTCTCAACTATGGTTTGACAATAATTATGTAGGGATTGGATAGTGTTTAAATAGAATTAATTTTTTTTCTATTATGAATTCATTTACTTCTTCATATCCTTAAGTTGTGATTCATGCCAATGATGTTTGATTGTTAGAACGAGTCTTTTTAACATGAAAAAATTAAACTAATTCTATTAATCGCTTTAAAAGAAAGTTTAACTTAACCAAATGAAATTAGGAACACCAATTTATAATTGCCTAGACAGAGGAGTTAATTAAAATTAGGAAATACAATGTGTGGAAATCAAACTTAATCATTAAAGCTAACTTAGTAATCACGAAAGTAAGGTGTTAGCTTAACTTTAATAAATAAAAACTCTTTTGAAAGAAGAAACTTTACATTTAAATATAACTTTGAAGTTGATAATTACTTATTGAAAGGTTTTATTTATGTTCATCATTATCAATTCCTATGATTAATTGTATATTATGTACATTATGCTAATTAGTTAATGACATTAGTTGATTAAATAAATTTTATCTTATAATTGACTGTTGAACTTCCTAGATAATCGATGAAATTTACTTGATTATCTTTGATCCCATAGAACAATACTCTTATTATGTACGCTTATATTGTAGTTACGAACCATACTCTTATATCGTAATTACATAATAAGAATTATAAATTTTAAAACTTGTTAATTGAATATGCTTGTTACATCTAATTGTACACCGACATTACTTTACCATATTTTGAATCAAAAGATATCAATAAATTTCGTATAACAATTCATCTTACATATAATAATTTACATGATTATCAAAGTATTTAATGTATGTAAAGTATATAAGTTGAAAAAGAGAATAAAAAGATGCATAATATTATTGAAAAATGAATTTACAAATGGTAAAACTGATTTTGATGATATTGATATGGTGGGGAATGAATTAGGTGTAAAATAGACAGAAATGTCAAAGGGTGAGCTGGTGTTTTTAAAATGTCATCACTTTAAAATGTCATCTTCATTCTCATTAATACTTCCAAATTCCCAAAACCAACTTTCCTATCTCCCAAAATAAATAAATAAATAAATAAATATTATAAAAATTTTATTCCTTATTTCAAAAATCTTAAATTTATGTTTTTAGAAATACTTTATTTTTTCTCTTTGTAATTATTTATTTTGATCATTTAAGTCATACTACTAATGTCATTTATTAATAAAATGTTTAGATGATTTCTTTTTCTTTATTTTATAAATTTAATTATTTTTATCTGATAATTTAAAAAACTGATAATGATAAATATGATGACATGATTTATAAAAAAAAAAAAGAAAAGGACCTTTGATTTGGAAAGATGACAGATCCTAAGCATTTGCAGTTAGTCCTTACAAAACACATCAAACTTATAATCAATTAATAAAAGTAATTAATTTAAGAAAATATTTATAACAATTCCTCGTATATTTTAAAATGATTTTTAATATATTACTGTAAATGAATTAAGTTAGTTTCAACCAATATTTCGATTCCTTAAAATTCAGTTTTATAACATAATATCTGATCGAAAAATTTAAAATTTAATCCATAAAAATCTTATTTATGACCTAATAAAATTTAGAATCGCAAGCTATATTAATTTGTAAATAAATTTTAAACTTTATAAAAATTAGAAAAATAGAAAAACTCAAAACTCAAAATCTCAATTTTAAATGATATATAGATATATTTACTTAAGATTTAGTGATTTATTTATTTTCATAGTTTACTCTTATTTTTAAAATGAAAAGTATTTTAGGTTTTAAATTCTAACTTTTTATATTATTAAAAAATAATTATTTTATGCTATATATTTCATCTTTCATTATATTTTATAATAAATAAAAAATGATAAAAATAAAATACGTAATAGATAATTGTTACGTAGCAAATAGGTAATTAATTATATGATGAATTTATATATTGAAATTTGAATTTAAATGAAATAGAATATATAATAAAACAAAAAAATTAAATCTAAAATTGAGAAATTCTGAGATTGACTAATAATAAAATTAATTTGAAAGAATAAATATGAATAAAAGTATATTGCAAATTGCCAATAATAAATATAAGACTTGCTTTAAATCAATATTGATTATTTAATATTGAAAAAAATAAAAATACTTTACATGTATTTTAATTATAAATAGTAAATATCCAAAACACTAACTTAATTTGAAAATTAAATAAATATATGGGTTATACCAAGGTTGATTTAAATATGATGTAAGTGATGGAGTCATGGATTTACGCAGCGGAAGCAACCTAATCGATTCGAAACAAGTAGAAGGCAAACCAAAAACCCACGCAATCAGAACTAACCTCTTGTAGCGCAGATTCGTTCTTCTTGTATTCAAAGCCAGAAATCACCTTCGATCTTCTGCTGTTCACCTTGATAATTTTTCTAGACTATTTTCAGTGTGGGCAGACTAGCTAGGGTTTTTCAATCTCACGTGTATCTAGGATTCCGAAATTAGGGTTCCAACCTTAATCTTTATCCAACACGTTTTTCTATATATTAAATAATAATATACCTATTTTAATTAAATAGAATTTAATTAAAACAATATTATTTATTTAAAATATAAAACCCATATACACAGTCTAATTAATCAAGGCACAACAGGGACCGCAGGAATAAAATAAATAAGGCTACCAATTATAATAAGAATCCATACAGGACCAGTATATTCTTATTATAATTAATCATAAATTATTCCACTAAAAATTCATGATTGAACTCCTGA
>CANYBF010305473.1:0-58300 GCA_948192965.1 Dalechampia spathulata
GAGATCTTGAAGAAGAAATTTATATGCTCCAGCCAGAAGGTTTTGAAGAAAAAGGAAAGCAGAACTTGGTTTGCAGGTTGAACAAATCTCTATACGGTTTAAAACAGGCGCCGAGGTGTTGGTATAAGAGATTTGATTCCTTCATCATGAGACTTGGATACAACAGACTGAATTCAGACCCTTATGCATATTTCAAGAGGTTTGGTCATGATTTCATCATCTTGCTGTTGTATATTGATGACATGTTGGTAGCAGGCCCCAACAAATATCATATTGAATAATTTAAGGCACAGTTGGCTTGAGAATTTGAAATGAAGGACTTAGGACTAGCAAAAAAGATTATAGGGATGCAAATTCACTTAGATAGAAGCAACAGGAAGATTTGGCTTTCTCAGAAAAATTATTTGAAGAAGGTTTTACAACGCTTCAACATGCAAGACTGTAAGCCAATTTCTACCCCACTTCCTGTTAGTTTCAAGTTATCCTCCAGTATGTGTCCTAGCAATGAAGAAGGAAGGATGGAAATGTCCTGAGTACCGTATGCATCAGCAGTGGGAAGTTTAATGTTCGCGATGATTTGTACACGACCAGACATTGCACATGCAGTGGGAGTAGTGAGTCGGTATATGACGAATCCTGGCAGAGAGCATTGGAATACAGTGAAGAAGATTCTGAGATACATTAAGAGGACCTCATATATTGCTATGTGTTATGGGGGATCAGACTTTATTGTCAGAGGATATGATGACTCAGATTATGCAGGTGATCTTGATCGAAGCAAATCTACAACAAGGTATGTGTTCACACTTACTGATGGAGCTGTAAGCTGGGTATCAAAACTGCAGTCAGTTATGGCAACTTCAACAACAGAAGCAGAATATGTAGCAGCTACACAAGCTAATAAAGAAGCAGTATGATTGAAAATGATAATGGAGGAACTCGGGCACGAACAAGAAAAGATGGTTCTGTTTTATGACAGTCAGAGTACCTTGCATCTTGCAAGGAATCCAGCTTTTCATTCCAAGTCAAAACACATACGAGTCTAGTATCACTTCGTTCGTGAGAAAGTGGAAGAGGGCACAGTGGATATGCAAAAAATTCATACTAAAGACAACCTGGCAGACTTTATGACAAAGACAGTTAACACTGACAAGTTTATGTGGTGTCGATCCTCTAGTGGCCTGACAAAAGCATAAGCAGCATGAAAAGATAAGGACGAAAGAATAGTGTGAAGATCTGATTAATTCTCAATCAAATCTTCAAGTGGGAGATTGTCAAAGTCAGTAAAGGTGGGCGCCCGCAATAGTGGAAAGAAAAGAAAAGAGTAAGGGGCGTCGTAATTTTAGAAGCCGCAAGTTTTGAAAAAAAAAATGCAGCTGTTACCCGGTTTTGTATCGCGTGCCTTTGCCTATAAATAGGCAGAGGATTAAGGCAAATGAGATATCCCACAGATCCCAAAATCATATATTCACGAGAGAAAAATAGAGAAGAGAGAAAAGAAAAATATTTGAGAGTTTTTGAGTCGAGTTGTAATTCCAAATTATTTTCTTTTCAATAAAATTCTTCGATCATTTGTCCGTGGTTTTTACCCTAATTTATTAAGGGGTTTTCCACGTAAATCTGTGTGTTCAATATTTTATTATCTCAAATTTTAGCTGCGATCCTGCTTTATCCGGTCCGTATTTTTCAACAATAACTATATATTAATCAATATAAACTCAAATAGTATAATAATTTTATATGATATATTAGTACCATAATATATAATTTGTGGAAGAATATGTACCAGAAATGTATGCATTTAATTATTAGTATTAAACATAATAAAAGTATTGTCTATCCTATGTTTGAATGTAAAAGTGGAAGTTTGACAGGCACGTGCATCAAACGACGGGCAACCCACGAAACGTTAAAATCCTCGAAAGATGGTGTCTTTTTCAGACTATGTTCCTGTCCTTGACCTTGATCACAGAGCAAGGACAATTCAACATTCTTCAATGCTTTCATGGAGGAATCTCATCTTCATGTTCGATTATAAGATAATCGTCGTACACGATGAATCATACATTCATACAATGATGATCTTTATGAGTATACGACAGCCCATATCATTATAATATTATGAACATGAATCAAACATCACCTTTTAAAAGAATGAAAACAATCAAATAATTAATTTATATTATCCATATATGTAATAAATTCATACAATGACCAAACAAAGTCCCTAAGCACTATACATTCCGATAACATATGAATTTTCCAAAACAGAGATCAAAATGGAAATCAAGAAGAAATGTATTCTCTGAAAGGAAAAGAAAAGCTTGGAGCTTTTTGGATGTGCGTGCAAGTTGATATTTTTCTTTTCTCTATTTTGGGGGGTTAAAAGGTGGAGAGCAGAAGTCGCTGGCGAGCTCAATCCACATGGCAGGAATTGAATAGACGTAGCAGTCTGTAACAGCGACTTTCATGGACCCATGTAACAGAAACATAAAAGTGTCCGTACAAATGGAAGGAGAGAGACAGATAGCCATAGACACTGGCTCTACCATGTCACCTCTTCCATTTTTAGCTTTCAGGATTCTGTTTTCAGGGTCTGGATAAAATTCTAGTCAAAAGATGGGAAAAGAAATACTAAACAACAACGACGACGACATTTTAATGCTTTAGTAACCACAAGCATAACCACTGTTTTTCCTTTTCTCCTCTTGTTTCAAACTCTCCTTTTCTTTGATTCTTCTTTGTGTTTTATAATTTAGTTTTCCTGTAAAACAAGAGTTTTTTTCTTTTCTCTTCTCTCCTTTTCTTTCCATTGACGGTGGTGATGGCAGCTGTTGCTGGTGGAAACCATCGTAAAGCTTCTACTAACATTAGTAATGCTGCTGCTACATGGTATGAGTGTGTTCTTCTTCATCTTCTCTCATTTGGGTATGTCTTAGATTCCTCTTTTTTGTTTGTTTGCAACGTTCATTGTCCCTTTTTTGTTTATATTTCATCATGTTTTTCCTTTTTGATTTTCTTTTCGTACATGGGATTGCTAGAATCCATTTCCAAACTGTTTTGGATTCTGTTTACATACATGAAGATGTATGCTGGTTTGTTTCTTCCATTTCCTTTCTGTTTCTCATCTTTCTGTTATTGTTTTTAGAAAAATCTGTTTGGGAGTTTTAAGGTTATAGATTCAGGCAAGGTTGATATGTTCCCCAAGCTTAATCTCTCCTAAAGCCATCATCTTTTAATGATTATTGAATCATGGGATACATTTCAGATTGTTTGTTTGTTCAGAATTCGTTGTCTTTGTAACTTCTTGATTTCCTATTTCTGCCAAATCCTGAAGATGGTTCCTGATCATTATTGTTCATGTATTTGCTATTTTTATCCATGTCTTTTAGTTGGTGAGTTAGTTTCAACGTTTTGGTGTTTCCAATGGCCTGATCTGGCAAGCAGCACAATTGGGGCAGATAGTAATCCTCCCCCCGCCCTCCTCTTTTCTCGTTTGGTTGTTCCAAGGATTTGAAGCCTGATTTCTTATGCAACAATCAATCTGAGTTGCTTTACGAGATAACTTAGATAGCTAAAAGTTGCTGGAATTCCATCGTTTGCTTGCATTTTGATACGTACCCAGATGATCTTCCATATGGCAGATATGGAGTCCTTGTGAAGTTGATTTCTATTGTTTTGAACTTCCCCTAACATGCTTCTCTTTTTTCTTTCTACAATTCAGCGACGATTCTATGGAATTTTGCCTGTTATCGGGGAAAAATCAAAGAGCAGAAGTTCCTTCCAAGCTTAAGAAATTTGGCAAGATGCTTTCTTTCTCTAAATCTTTCCAAGGTGTGTAATCTCAATGCCTTCTTCTAATATCCATGGATATAGCTAGTTTGATATCATGATTCGTTTTCATCTTTTGCAGACTTGAGACATCCGGAAGCTGGCAAGGATAGATACGACAAATCATCTCCGACAGGAGTTTTAGAAGCCTGCTTCAAGGAACATGAATTTGGATCAGGATCAGGGGCAAACTCCCCTGAATTCCAAGACGATAAACCAAAAGTTGAAAATTCAAATCTGAGAGCGCACTCCAACTGGACTAGATTCTTCAAATTATGGAAAAGAAGATCAAATAAGCGATTAACGTCCTTTAGTCCTCCTCTCCCAGTTCCAAATGTACCAGCAAGAAAAAGCAGAAGCACGAGAGATAATCCTGAGCTGAGAGATTTATTCAGGTTCAAGTCTAAATTGCAGAATTTCTCCCTTGCTCAGCTGGAAACTGCATCCAACAATTTTAGCCCTGGTCAGTAGATATTTTCCAGGAATTTAAATCAATATTCTGCTTTTTTCATGGTGTCGCTTTTGGCAAATCTTATATGGTTAACTTGCAGAGAATATCATTGGAAAGGGCGGTTTTGCTGAAGTTTACGAGGGGCGTCTGGAAAATGGAAAGTTAGTAGCAATCAAGAGGCTCAGCAAAGGAACTGCTGATGAAAATACAGCAATCTTCCTGTCTGAGCTTGGCATTATGGCCCATGTCGACCATCCTAATACTGCTAAGTTGCTTGGCTGTGGAATTGATGGGGGAATGCACCTTGTTTTCGAACTGTCTCGGTTGGGAAGTTTAGGATCCGTTCTTCATGGTTTGTTCCTAATCTGAATAGTTTGTTTCTAATTTTGTTTGCTATGTTCATTTGTTCATTGATTTTATCTGTCAGGTTCTAAAGGAGTTGAACTTGATTGGAGCAAAAGATATAAAATTGCTCTAGGAACAGCAGATGGATTGCTTTATCTTCATGAGACTTGTCGAAAGCGAATCATCCACAGAGATATCAAGGCTGATAACATTCTTCTGGCAGAGGATTTTGTGCCTCAGGTATTTGTCAAGTTAGACCTCAGAACTCGAATATTAAACTTTTACAACAAATTTCAGCTTTCCGCGGTTTCTAGTTTATTGACAAGCTTAGCCAATTCCATGCCAGATTTGTGATTTTGGGCTTGCTAAGTGGCTACCAAGGCAATGGACTCACCACAATGTATCAAAATTCGAAGGAACATTCGGGTCTGGAAACCTGATCATCTTCTGGTTTGAAGTTAATTGACTATCTCTGACCTGAAGTTTGCTTTTCAATCACATCTTTTTTTGTCTCACTTGCAGATATTTTGCTCCTGAATATTTCATGCATGGCATAGTAGATGAGAAGACAGATATCTACGCTTTGGGGGTTCTCCTTTTGGAGCTCATAACCGGTCGCCGGGCCATCGATGATTCACAGCAAAGCCTTGTGATATGGGTAATCTAATCTCTCTACTCGACAGTTTTCATCATACCATATCCCTCAAGTCATTAACAAGGCAAGTAATGAGCTAGCAAATTTGTCGGGGTTTCAGGCAAAGCCTTTGCTTGACAACAGCGACATTAAAGAACTTGCTGATCCTTCTCTTGGAAACCAGTACGACATAGATGAGATGGAACGTTTGATTCTGACAGCATCTTTATGCATCCAACAATCTCCGATTCTTCGTCCTCGAATGAATCAGGAAAGTCAAGCAGGCACTTTTTTTATATCTTCTCCTGCTTCTGGCAAATTGTAAAACTAACAGGAAAAGAAAACCATCTTTCCTGCTGCAGGTTGCGATACTGCTAAGAGGTGATGAATATGTGAGACAATGTGCCAAGGAAAACCAGAGGAAAACTTTGCAAAGAACTTACTCAGAAGAGCTATTAGATGCCCAAGAATACAATTCAACCAAATATCTGAATGATCTCAAACGACATAAAGAGCTTGCATTGGCTTCTTCACCTTGAAGAGAATGAACAACCCGTTTTTCCAATATAAGGAATTCTAGCAGGTTTTCAGGGGTGTCTGAAACTCCCATGGAAATGCACATATGTTTTTCATGGCATTTGAAAGAGTACTTTAAGTTCAAGACTTCCAAATTCCACGGAAAACATTTTCAAATGAGCTTTGTATAATATAGTCCATAAACACCTTCTTTCTTCCAAGACTCTGATACTGTGTAATATATGTATATAAGGCTATATTTTCAGACCTGAGATTTTACATTATATGGTTTCTTCTGTTTCTTAATCTCTCTTCTGGGCTGATCTAAGGGACAAGGACAACAAACTAAAGGACCTGATTCAATACTAAATGGCCAAGCAGAAAAAACTGATCATGAAACCCAAAACAAAACTAACTTTACGGGATTTGCTACCTCAGTTCCAGGACTCTCTCTGAGGGGACGGCAGGTGCGCTTACTTGTTTTTGTTTCAGAATTCCTGGGGTTTGGGACTCGAGCATTTTGATATGGGTTAAGTCTTAGTTCACCCTGACACGTACGAAGGCAGAAGGTTTACATCTGGGTTGATCGAATGGTTCAAAAAGCTACTTTCATGGGTATAACATGATGCAATTTAGCAAAGTGATTACAGTCTTTAATGAAGTTGGCTTTACCCTTTATTTTCAAGTTGGTTTTCATTCAGTCTGTGTATTCATTCTTCAAGAAAAAAGCAATTGGAAGATCTCACTGTTCATCCGCATGCATCTTTCGAATTATCTGTTGACACCTGTTATAGAAGTGTTCATATTCCCCTGTAAGTTGAAACATGAAAATCTTGTGTCTTAGTATCTCAAGTCTTTGTTTGAACGCCTGTCTTCTTCTTCTTCTTCTTCATCATCATCATCGAACTAAGATGTCCGATACAGAGAAGTGACTGCTTCGGTTACATCCTGATGAACATGTGATTTCGCACTGTCAAGTTCTGTCAAACGGCATGGCACTTGAAAACTGCATGTGAAGAGTAAGAGTCCTCTTGCATACATCGCTATAACAATGGAATGATATTCTATTTAGCGACAAACAAGTCAAATAGCAACAACTCATTTTTCGTCATGATTTCTATTCAACGACAGAGCCTGTCCGTCGTTGATTCCTTCTTTGTGATCTGTGTATACATATAAGCTAGATCATGGCAAGTGATCAGGACGGGTTTGGGCAGTATGGCGGTGCAAAAGTTTGTCTGATGTGACGAATAATTCCTGAAGGGTCATCCAGTACTGAATAGCAGCATGCAGATACAAACATGTTATATCCATCCGAGCCGTTTGTTTTACAGGGCCAAATCCAATCCTTCGACCATTGAAAAATCAAGCTTTAATCTTTACGATAAGCTTGAATCAGAGGGCTAAGCAGTGACTGTCAACTGTATATGAACTGTAGACATGCATATTGTGTCTGAAGAGTTATCCATGATTTCAGAAAACTACAATAACGAACGACTGTGACCAGGATAGCTCTTCAACACAAAACAAACAAAGAAACAAGAGAAAGATTAAAGTGAAATCAGTCTAATTAGATGGGACTCAATGTGTTAGGAGATTGTGTGTGTGTGTGAGAGAGAGAGAGAGAGAGAGGGGTAAGAAAGATCCAAACTTTGATGGCAGAGAAAACATTCACTGAAAGAGACCTTGGATACCAAAGAAATGCCACATTTATGTAATCTTGTGGCCTGTAATGGCAGCTACATTCATGGCAGGAAATCTGCAATGAAAATTTATTGGCCCCCACCGGGATATGCCTATCATGTCAAATATTACAAGTGGTCCTTCCGATTCAATAGGCTCTTAGGATTTGGATTTCAACCTCTTCCCTTGGTTGGTTGTTAAGGGCCAAAATTGAATGTCATTTCAAACTTCGATTCACAGTTTTTTTCTTGAATAATTAATATATCCATATACTTAGAAACAGAGCTGCCATGAATGCCGTCGACTGCGTCACATGTCAGTTGGGTTGTCCTGACTTGCATTTAGACTTCTCTCTTCTCTATGTTTGTGTCACGAGCCCATCCCTTTTGCTCCATTGTCAAGCCTGCTTGAGTTGCTAATGCTATTCCATTTTACTCGTTCAAAATCAACCATGTTTTTCTTATTTCTTCTTTAAAAATCAATTAAAGATTACATTATCAATGTAGCATAAGCACTAAATCATTCTTCGTGATAATTCTTTTTATATCGTATGACTTTAAAAAATAAGTATCGAACATTTATATTATTTAAAAGAATTTTTATTTGGACAAAGTTTTCGATTCACGCGAAACCCAAATGTCGTTTTGGAAGATAGGAAAAGGGCTTGTAATTCACGCTTGACCCCACCAATAATTTCTCCCACATTATTAATATGAGTGTGATTATGATATTTTTCATATCCATTTCTTGGATTAGCAACTCTTGTCTAGTTTTATTACATGCACCTATAGAGAGAGCTCCACACTCCTATCATGCCTCAATTATTGAATGTTCAACCTTTTCCGATGATTCGATATCTGGGTTTAGCTCGAGATAGTTGAACTAAAAAACAAATTAGTGATTTTTGAAAATAAATATTGGCAAATGGACCTTAATTATGGGATAAAAACATCAATTCGGAAGATACTTCTTGCAATACATGGAGGATTATGAAGAAAAGTTAGGATCATGAGAAGTGGATAGGATTTGGGTAGAAAGGGTTTGAAGAGAATGCCAATTGGGTGATGGAATGGGGAAGAAAATCACATGGAAAGGCATTGAATTTGGAAAAGTGAGATCCATAGTGGCTAATAGCTTTTTATGACATGTGAGTATTTGATAGCATATAATAATATAATTATTATGGCAATGTGGCAAGCAATGGAAGGCATGTCCCCCCCGCCCCCACTTGCTGCCTGATAGCATTTGACACCCATCTTCCAAAAATAGTTTCCAAATAAAATCACACCCTCCAAGTCAAAATTCCAAAAATATATATATAATTATGATTTCTCATATTGAAATTCCATGTGTAGCCAATCACACAACGAAAACACCAACAACGGAAATAAATAATAATAAAAGCTAAATACGATTGAGTTGGGAATTTCATGTTTTATTTTTTTACTTTTTTTAAAAAAAAGTATATATTCCCTAATAATTGTGATTTTTTTCTTCGTAATAATGCATTTTTATCCACACATTCAACTATTCATATGATATAAATTTGTTATGATTTAAATAAAATAATAGAACTATATATTTATAATTATTTATGAGTTAAAATATTTTGTAACAATTACAATAGATTTTTAGTATTATGAATTTTTTATGAGATAATTTATTATATAATTATTCTAAGTAAAACATGTTTATTTAATTTTAGAATTTTAATATTATTTAAGTTATTTTTAATTATATAAAATTTGAAAAGCCATAAGAAAAAAAAAAATATATATATATATATATATTAATAGTAGTTTGGGGAGATGTTATGACATTGAATTAAGTGGAAAAAGACCATCCAACACAAGATAGAGTCAGAGAGCAATTATTACACTAACAAAACAAAAATAAATAAATAAGTTACATGTTTACAAGGAATCAAATTTTGGATCTTGTGATTGTTTTTAACTAAAAAAAATTCTTTAATTTTCAGGGTTACAACTTGTTCATTAAATAATTTGATTGATTGCTCGTATCCAAGACAGAAACAACTAATCATATCATTTACTTTTAATATTCAAATTTGAAATTATAATTTCATTATTATTTAATATTAAATATAGAATTATTATTTCGAGTAATTTTATATGAAAATTGATTAATTTATATTCGAGTTAATAAGATGGTTTCATATGATTCTTGATTAATTTAAATTCAATCAAATAAAATTTTAATGAATCAAATAATAAAATTTAACATCATTGAGGTTCATGTAATATTTATAAAATATATAAAATTTAATATTCTATGAATTATTTAATTTTTATTACATTGTAGTTTAATAGTATGAGTGTTCTCCACAGAGTCTTCATTATTGTATATACGGATTATTAAAAAAATAATATTTACAAAATGTGATTATTAATATATTATATAATTTTAACATAAAATATTTTTTATTAAATATGAAGAGGCTTGAAATGTATATTGTTAAGTTTTTTGGGTTTTAAATTAAAAAAAAATGGTTATTGGGAAAGTATTTACTATATAGTGTTTAAATGCAAGAATCTTTAGCTGCAAAGACCATAAAAAGTGTAATAGCAAAAAAAGGGGAAGGAAAATCCATTTCCTTTGGTTCTTACACTTTTCAGAAAAATATAGACTTAGTATTATTATTGTGTATGAGATCTGCCACTACCTAACCAAAAAAAAAAAAAAATTAAGATAAGAGACCTCAATCTTCAATAATGGATGGTGCCCTTCAGTTGCAAAGACAGTTAGTTGATTACACTGCTTCACTGTTTCATGAGGTCTGTCATCTTCTGCTTGTTCATGTATGTTTATGTTTATGGTGATGATGATGAATTGTTGGAAGTTTCTTGTTTGTTAAGGGATTTTTGGATGATCAGTTTAACCAACTTCAGCAACTTCAAGATGAAAGCAACCCAGATTTTGTTGTTGAAGTTGTATCTCTTTTCTTTGAAGATTCTGAAAGGCTTCTTAATGAACTTGGCAAATCTCTGTAAGAATCTGTATTTTTTCCTGGAATGATTTCATGTTGTTGTTAATGCAGTTGATTATGGTTTCTTTTTTCTGTTTGATGGATTTCACAGAGACCAGCAAAGTATAGATTTCAAAAGAATTGATGCTCATGTCCACCAGTTGAAGGGCAGCAGCTCCAGGTTGATTTCTTTCTGTCAAAATATTGCCATTTCAGGCTAATATTATCATCCATGTTGCATCAAATTCTTGTTACAAGTTCTTCATCATTCTCCAAGCATATATCTGGAACTGTATTTCATCTTTCTTTTTGTAAAAACTTTTCCTGGAACAACAGCATAGGGGCTCAGAGAGTTCAGAAAGTCTGCATTACCTTCAGAAACTACTGTGATGAGCAAAATGCTGAAGGGTAATGTAATACATATACAAACTTCATATATTACATATAGTTGTTTTCAGAATTTTATGCATGAATGCGTGATCCTGATGATGAGACATGGTCTGATATGCCGCCACCAGGTGTCTAAAATGTCTGCAACAGGTGAAGCATGAATACTCCCTGATAAAAACCAAGCTGGAAACACTGTTCAAGGTAAGAAAAGAACTGACTGATACACAGGTATTCATGCATACAGCAGCCTGATGAACACTGCTTGTGTTGTGATTGTAGTTAGAGCAGCAGGTTCTTGCAGCTGGAGGATCGATTCCTTTGCCTATGTAATCAACTGCAAATCAATCATTACTGGTAAAAAACCAAAAAAAAAAAAAAAAAGAAAAAAGAAACCAGCTTCTGAAAATAAGCAGAATTTATCAGATTTTGATTATGTTGGGGAGATTTGCTTTACATTCTTCATTGCTTGCTCCTTTAATTACATTCTCTGGTGGGCTATAATGATTCACATCATGTTCTTTATGCTCAAGTTTGTGATATATATATATATCCATTGTATCAGCAATGATGAAGAAAGCAAAATTATAAACCCTTTCTAATGGTATTCTGTGCTTCGGTGGTATCGGATGAGTTTTCATTGTAATTTCTAAATAGATATCTCCGTAAAGCCAATGAATTCATTCGTTTTAATTGGAGCTCATCCATTTATCTTTTAGGCTCAGAAATTTATATATCAGATCAGATTTATATGAATTTGCTGTACGCATGATGATTGCACATCATAATGAATTGATGCATGTTGGGACCAAATCTTTGGTGGTTGCCAACCACCTTGTATTTATATTACATGCTTTGTAATAAGGATATCAAACCCATTAACTATCCATGAACATTCAATGCAACAATAAGCCATTATCAATTAGTATATGTTTCGTTTTAATGTTTAGAATTTAAGATCAAATTCGATATTTCAATGATAAAAAAGGACTCAAACAGTCCCTTTATATGTTCCTATTTTGGAAAACCAACAACCTTGGATTCCAGCTGCAAGGGAGGCCATCAAGGACAGACATGTACATATTGGTGAAGCAAATATGCAGCCACCGACCATTAGGCCTCATCAACATATACGTTCATGTAGGTGGTACAATACAAAGTGATTGGAATGGTACCATGGTCACCCGACACGTTGCAAAAGGGTATTTATTTTAAGTGATTAAACGATTATATGTTTTCTGTAATCTGGATTACATTCAATGGATTCATTTATTACACATCTTATTATAATTAAAGGTCAACTGCAGCTTCATGTGGGGTTGCATGGAAGTCTCCTTGTCTCCTTGTTATCAATATTCATTACATATTTTACTTCTCTCCCCAACCAATGCATCTCCCCTTTCTTTTTAATAAAAAAAAGGTTCCTTAAACAGTTTGATCTCGAAAAATTCGAGTTCAATATCTTTTAAGATATCTGATTATTTGTTAGTTTGTATCTTTTAATGAATAAACCAATAAAAGTCATGGGTGGGTAAGGATTTGACCAAGTGAATATATCCCGGCAGGCAGATTCCACCATATCAGGCAATAACAATATATTACAGGCAGGAAGTAGACTAACCCACATGACATAATAAAGAATCTGGCCATTTCTTTTCATTAGTTAAGACAGAACAAGTGCATGCATCGTGAAATGAAAATTATGGGTCTCCTATATTCTATGTAACATACAGACGTGGAAATCCAAATTTTGCCATTTTCTTATTCCTGACAACTTCGTTCTACTTCTCTGAATATTTCTGAAAAAGCCAAGGAGAAGCATTCAAGAACAAAAGGGTTCCAAGTTGTTGCCTTTTGCTGGAACTAGTCAGTTTCTGGTTCGAGAGTTAATTGAATCTGTCGAGGATTGATAACAGCAGACTGTCTGTCATTATTTATCATCTTTGTAATGAAAATGATGGTAAAACCATTCATGTTTCGATAATTTTATATATAGTTTTTATACGATTTTTATCGATCGAAATTATGATGTAAAAAATATTGTATCATTATATTTCGATATGAAATATATCATATTTCATCTTAAATTTTTTAAATTCAAAATAATTAATTTGTTTCTTAATTTTTTTTTTGACATAGTTTAATTATTCTAACTTAAACTAGAAATCTTACCCGTGAAACAAATCATCATACATATGATCCAATTAATTAAGATTCAATCAATTAGAAGATAATCAATAGATTTCTTTTTAGAATAATTCATCATTCCTGAACACATTAATAATTTTACGAGTAAAAAAAAATAATAATTATCTTAAAATCAAATGGAGAAAAGGAAAAATATATTTTTTTCCCAAAAATAATTTTAAAAAATAAAAAATTAAATAATTGATTGGTAAGATTTATATTTTTGAAAATAATTATAAATCATTGATACTTTAATTTTTAGATACATGATTTATATATTTTGTTTATAATAAATATAAAAGAGATATTATTTTAAAAAAACAAACTCAATAAAATTTTATTTATAAATCTTCTATAAAAATAGAATAATAATAGATAATAATTTATAATTGATAATGCATAATTTTAAAATAAAACTTATGATAGGTAGAAAATAACATGAATTAATTTAAAATAAAATAAAGTAAATTATGAATTTGGAGCCCGAGCGAATGCTCCGGTAACCCATAAAAATAAAGATCCGACAGGAAGATCACAAACCTCAAACCCACATTCCTCGAGGCCCTCAGGCTATGAGCCAGAAAAGTCAACAAAATCCAGATGTTAAATGGGCCAGACCCATAACAGCACTTACCGAATTCATTTTCGGTTTTTAAAATGTCGGGTTTTTCTCGAAGAAATTTCATTATATTTTAAATTTATTAGGAATTTATATTTACTATTTTTAAAAATATTTTAATATAAAACATGAAAAATTGAGTAATATTATTACAAAATAAAGAAAAATATGTTTATTCATTTTTATGGGATGAATTATCCAAAAATATATATTTTTTTGTAGATGATTTTTATGATAAAGTTGGACTAAATTTAAAATAAAATTTTATTTTTATAAAATTTTTTATTTTACAGTTTTTCAGAAAACATTATATTTTTATGATTTTTTTTATTTTTCTCAAATTTGAAAATTCCCCATTTCTGAATCCAGGAGCAATTTACGAGTCCCAATACGACAGCGTTCCAGCAAACTTCATAATACGAAAAAAGCATTGGCGGGAACAAAAGAAAGAGGGAAAACAATTCCCGCCGCGAATGTTTGTGGTAGCCACGTTGGCGATCCTTGAGAGATCTAATAGTCCAATCAAATCCATCCTTCACTTCCTATATAAACACCAAGACGCTCATCCTATCTTATTATTGCATCCTTTTGACGCGTTACTCAAATTCTCTTGCCGATTTTGCTTTGCATTTAAAATCTAGGGTTAGGGTTTCGTGATCCGGTGTTCTTCTTGAAGATGAGTTCAACCGGAGGATCTACGAAAGGGGGAAGAGGAAAGCCAAAGGCTTCGAAATCGGTTTCTCGATCTCAGAAAGCTGGATTGCAGTTTCCAGTTGGTAGAATCGCAAGATTTCTCAAGGCTGGGAAATATGCGGAGCGTGTCGGTGCAGGCGCTCCTGTATATCTCTCTGCTGTCCTCGAATACTTGGCTGCCGAGGTAATTAATTTTTTACATGATGGTAACGTTTCTTTATTTGTTTAGTGGGGTTTTTGGCTCTTGACTATGCAATTGTTAGGTATTGGAACTGGCGGGTAATGCGGCGAGAGATAACAAAAAGAATCGAATTGTGCCCAGGCATATACAGCTGGCTGTGAGAAACGATGAAGAGCTGAGTAAACTTTTAGGATCCGTTACTATTGCAAACGGAGGTGTCTTGCCCAATATTCATCAGACCCTCCTTCCAAAGAAAGCTGGCCAAGGGAAAGGCGATATCGGATCTGCTTCTCAGGAGTTTTAGGGTTTTTTCGCCTTAAGTTTTGTCCTTCTCTCTCATGTTTTGTCGTGAATGTTAGGAATGATCTTACAGTTGTAACATATCGGTTTTTGTTTTGAATTTCTTTACAAACAATTGAAAAGATGCTTAAATCTATTGTGAAAGAATTACAATTTCTCAATTGCATCCATACAGAGATCAATTGATTGTCCTGTTGCCATGGTTTCTATCGGTTTCCACTATGCTTTCTGATGACTGTTGAATACAAATACGGTATTTGAGGCAGTTCATCTCGTATGAAAAGTTCGATTCAGTCCCGTAAGTTCTGCCAATCAAATGTTCTTATTATCTTTTTTGGTGATCGTAAGACCCTAGTGTAAGATGTTGCATGGATGGGATTAAATTGTGAGTCTTGAAAATTGGATCTGACAATGTTGACGGTAGACCGATGATCTCTGTAATACTCTCAACAGAAATCGGTGCAACCGGCAAGGTTGAAGTGATGCGCTTGAGAATATAGCGCAGCAAGTTGAGTAGCGTGGGAACTTATTTCATGAATCCGATTGAAATCTTGTGAAAGCGTTACCCAGATGACATGATTGTCCCTTCGCAATTTTCTTTACTCTCTGCACGACCGACCTCTTTGTAGGAACAGTCATGCAATAAGTTTACTGTGCTCTTGACTTCGCATGCTAATCAATCAATGAATGGTAAGGTTGCGTTGCCGATAAACGAATCCTAATAACTTTGCTTTTTGTTCCTGTGAAATTGCCATCTCAGTTCTTTGAATATATGGCATTCTCTATCCTTTTGGAAGAGCCCGGAGCAAGTAGCCTACATGAAAGTTAACAAAAGCTACGGAAAGAAAAACCTTCCCATACCGGATTTCACGTGCTAATGTAATATTCAATATTCGAAAGCACAGTAACACAGTAGATTTGGGTTGACAAATTCTTTGGTGCCTATTCCACGATCCCAGTAAATTCTCTCACCTGAATCATAACTAATTCAACACTTAAACGATGCTATATCTTTTGATGAATTGTACCTGAAGAACTTGTTAGGCTGCCCCAAAACCACGGAGGCCAAAAGACTTGCCTTGCAATTGCTTGACTAAGGAAGAGCGCGTTCTTGAAATTGCCTCTTGATAGCTCTCTTTGGACGCTTTCTAGAGCTTCACGGTGTCGTATTGGATGCCCAGCTTCCTTCAGTTATTCCGGCACCACGATTCCGGTAGAAGGGGGTTCTCGCAGGAACTTTATCGTAAAGTTCCCTCTTTCAGGATTTTATAGTCTGGCGGGCTTCCAACAGGTATAACAGCGCCCGCGGAAAGGCCGCTGTTCTATATGAAATAGGACTGTTTTTAGTACATTCACCAAGGGGGTCGGACCAACCCTCGGTTAGTATGATAATCCACTTATTTAGATACATAAGCATTTATTTGCCAGTACCAGTTCGGCTTTCACCAATGGAGGTACAGTGGATACTAGCATGCGAGGGAGTATTAACACTAGCACTAGTAGTCTCATTCCTTTGCGGTAATTGGCCAATTTTTCAAGGCACTCCTATCGAACGCTTCCATTACTTCCTCAGTTTTGGCGCCTACGATAAAATCCTGTACTCTCTCTCTCTGTTTTTCTGATCCTCTATTGTTTATTTTCTTTTTCTCGTTTTGATTTTGAAACCTTTTCTTCTCCGGACATTGGTTAGTCTTATTGTAGAAGCAGTTTTTGGAAGCAAAGGCACGAATTTTGTTCTCTCTGCGAACATTATTGCTGTGATCAACCTAATCCTACTTTACAGGTTTTTTGCCTCGTTCCTACTTTACAGGTTTTTTGCCTCGTCTCTGTTTTCAGTTTTAGTATGATTTTTGTTAATTACAGAACGCTATATAAGGCTGAGTTGTGTTCTTTCTGATACTGATCAATTAGAGGTTCCTTTTCCCTTCCAATCCTTTGGTGGCGCTATTCCCTGTGATTTTCCGTTTGAATTCACGGAAGGGGAATTTCGTTTTTCAATGTCACCGCACTTGTACCACTTTGTAACCAGGTTGATTTCACTTTTTAGCTTTCTTTGATTGGATTTGGTCGGAAATATTGCTGAGATTGGTACAATGCTACATTTACTTTCTACAGATTAGCTTTCTGTAAAAGCTGAAGTAATAATAATTTTTGTTTTGGAAAAGGAATTTAAGCACACCTAAAAGCATAATGGTCTGCATCCGAGGTATGCTATATCAAAGTGGAGAAAAAGGAAAACATAGGAAATGAAATTCAGTACTCGGAAAAGCTTTTCAAGTAATGTAAGAATCCATTGAGTTATATCAGCTGAAGTTTAATGAAGTAAGCTTAAAGTCTGTAGGAAATGAGATTGAAGGGCATGCTGAACTGATGAATAGCCAAAATTTGTTCTATTTTTTGAGCTAGAAAGGTTAAGATGTTGACAGGAAGTTTGTCAAAGTTAAACATGTCAGTCTGGAAGTTTTGGGTTGTACACCTTGTTATATTTATAAAATTAAAAGATGAATTCAAATTATTCTCCTTGATCAGCTTTTGAGAAAAAAACTGAACTGTGCTTTCCGGTCATGCAAGGATAAAGGTCCATCTTAAAACTACCATTCTTTTACTTCAGATTATATATTTGGCAATCATTGGAGTTACTTATTACCTCGTTGCTATGTCATGCTTTAGCGATCTTCCTGGGAATTATATAAGTGGAGTTCACAGGTATGCACAATGTCATTGATCCTAAACCAAGCATATTTCTCTCACTTGCCATTATTGACTTCTCTGAATACTCTCTATGTTTTCAGGTACATAAGCATATTGGCAGTTCTGGTTGGTGTTATACTCTTCCTGCTGACTAGCTTTTCTGATCCAGGAACCATTAATTTCAATAACGTTTCAGAATATCTTTCTGTGTATCCATATGACAATATCATATATAGAGAGAAAGTATGTTCTACTTGCAAATTCCAAAAGTGAGTTCTTTGATTTTCTTATTGATTATTTCTTATACATTGTCCAGTTTCATGTATTTGAGAACTTCCCTTCCTGATCCAGACCTGGTAGGTCCAAGCACTGTAGTATATGTGATCGTTGTGTTGCTCGTTTTGACCATCATTGTGGGTGGATGGTGCGTATTCTTAAAAAGATTGTCTGTTGATTTATTTTTGTTCAAATTAGTCGTCTTCTTCTCCATCTTTTTAATGTTTCAGAAACATTTCAATTTCTGATTTCCACTTAAGAGTTCTCTATGTTGCAGAATAATTGTATAGGGGAGAAAAATACCCGATACTTCCTGGCTTTTGTTTTATGGTAAGTTCTATACAAGGGTTTGACAACAATTCTTTGAAGATTGGATCTCCTGTGTGGTTTGTCTTTTCACATTGATTTGTTTTTTTCCTTTCACATGGGTAACTTGTTCTGTTGCATTTTCATGTGCCATTTATGTCAATGAGAATTTGTTGCTTGCTTGCATTTGTTTTATCGTCTGTTTCACAATTATGTATTTGTTCTTTTAAATATTTTAACATGGTTTCCAGGCATTTCCTTCTTTGTGCATATGGAACAATTGCTCTTGGCATGGTTCTTGCAGGACGACTAGAAGAAATAAGAGTTATATACATTCTGACAGGTAAAATGAACTTGAAGTTATGTTCTTTTAGTTAATAGCAGTTCTCTTGATGAATGTAATGGTGGATCTTTTCTATTTTTGCAGTATACTATGGCATTGAAAATTCATTTCGTAGTTTAGCTCCTCATATTGTACAGGTGGTTATGGTCAATTCATTCTCATTTTATTTTGACATTTGGGTTACATCTTCCATTTACATTTAAGATGAATTATTATTCCATCCATTCAGTGGCTATTGAGCTCATACAACACTCAAGTACTTCTCATGCTGTTTCTTGGCGTAGTTTCGCTCTTATTAGTGGGATTCTTCGGATGTCATGCCAAACTGTGTCTCACGAACACTACGACAAATGAGGTTGGTCTTACTTGCCTTGCTCTGAACTCAGTTCAACGAAGCATTTATCGCTAATTAATTGAGTGGACCATATGAAAATTTTTTCCTTTCCAAATGATTTGGCGCTGCCTTTTTGAAAACATGCAAGGTCTTATTCGTTCTTGTGGGAATAATGTTAACTAAGAATGTATGAAATATGAGAAAGCCAAGTGAGAACCCAGAACTCAACTGTGTGGTCAAATGTAGCTAGAACGTAGACATGTACCAGTCTACTTGATTCCGATTAGAATTATATAAAACATCATATGGTGTTGCAGTGGCTCTGACCTCCTTGCCTCACTTATATTCAACAGTTAATTGTTGAAACATATGAGGTTTTTTTCCTGTTTCGTTTTTTGATTGGGGAACTGACAGACTTTCAAGTGGCAAGAATACATTGTCGGGCAAAGAAAGCTAAATGAAGGAAAGAGTAGTGCAGCAGCACATAAAGCAAGCATCAGTGGAATGAGTAGTGAAGCTAAGTATCCAGCAAGTAAATGTAAAGTCCTGTTCTGCCGATCCTCCCTTGAAGGTGCTGATGTGGTTGTTAAAAGAAACATGTATGACAAGGGGATTTTTCGCAATCTTGGTGAGATAATCTTTCCACTCTCAACAAGGCCATTTTTATGAGAAAGAAATCAAAGACAGGCTGAGATATAGCTGCAATTAGGTGCTTTCAGGATGCTCATTTTTACGAAAGATCTATGCCTGTTTGCTGTAGCTATAGTCAGGTACTGGCTTGGCTGTTTCCTGTTACCCTATTTCAGGCTCACAGTTAATGGAACATATACTGCAGAAAGTTTCTTCTGACTGATAGCCTATAGGCTTGCCATCGAAGTTCTGCTTATTTTGTAGGATTAACAATGGACTGTTTGTTTAAAACAGAAGATCATTGGTAGTTTTATCCAGTACAGGATCGTCAATCATGGGCGACACTTCCACCCAGAGCCAGCCATGCATGGCGAAGGATGCTGAACGGGAAGTGCCTAAACAGCCCAATATTCCCCACCCAATCTGGTTTTACATATCAATGAAGTTCCTTTTTGGAATCATCCCTGATTTCAAACACGAGTTCTTCATCCAATATCTGAACAATTCACAGCAGAAAAAACTACTCTCACGCATAACAACTGTTACTGTGGAACACGTCATGTCTGAGAAACTGTTGAAAATGAAGCCATCATTGAGCCAAAGAGACAGAATGATTTAGTTGATAAAAAGATGAAAAGGAAAAGCAAAAAACACAAAAGTAGAAAATAAAGTGAGATGATTCAGAGAAAGGAAGACGGACGTAACTCATTGATGGAGGAAGAAACGAATAATTGAGCTCTGGTGGGTCTAAAGGTTGCCTTGCTTTTCCTAAAGACCAATGCTTTACAGGTGGTTGCACCACATTCAAAGTATGTCCCTTTCCGTAATTTCCCCCATCATTATATTTATAACTATTTATCATTTATTTAAAACCTTTTTATTAATATTATATTTTTAAAGTAATAATAATTTAAAGAAAAAACAAAAAAATAATTACTGATAATAATTATCACTACAATAAAATGGAACACTTGAATCATCTTCATGCATAACATCGTCTCCTACCTCTCGGCTATCTATAAATGCTTCTAATTTCTATTTCCCATGCTAGTATTTCTACTTCCACTCTCTTGACTCTCTCTCTCCCTCCACCGGAATTGTTGATCATCTTCTCCGACTTCAACGTCCGAACTGACTTTTATCTCTTTTTTCTGAGTTGCTGGAAGTCATAGAGGTGCGTTTTCTCAGAAACGAAACTTTTTTTTTCCCTCTTCATATGATTGCATGCTTTCACTTATTTTTTTCTTCTTGATATTCGTTTTGATCATCTGTTTTTGTTTGTTTGCTTGTAAATTCTAGCTTTTGTTTGAGTTTTTTTTGCTTAATCTGTTACTTTGGAAGTGATTCTTCTTGTTACTCTTCTTCTTCTTTTTTTTCTTGTTTTTGTTTTAGTAATATGATTTAAATTTCCTTTTTATCATTATAGGTAACCATGTTCGTGTCAAGTTAGTTGTATGGATTCTTTCTTTTTTGATACGTAGAAATGATCGTGAATTGATTATGTTTGGAACGGCATTTTTCTACTTTTGGCGTTGTTTCGGATAATTTTCGTTTGCAAGGATCGGGATAGATCACTTGCAGAATGATTTATTTCTTTTGAATTAGTTAAATTCTGTTCTGGCAGCTGTAGTCTTTTCAAATTTAACAACAGAGATGAATTCCTGCGATTTGAACTTTTCAAATACTAAAACCAGCGGGAGATGTATTTTCATTTTTATTCTGAAGGCATCGCAGCTTATTTTCTTGTATTCTCTCTGTCCTTTTTATAATCAGCAATTTCCTAGCAGTACTTCGTATTCATTTAATTTTTCAGTTGCCTTCATCCAGCTGCTGTTTCTTCTTTCCCTGCACGTGAAGAAAAAGCAGACCAGATTCTTCTTTGATTGCTCAAACGAACAGGCGTGCTTGCAGATTGGCGTTTTCTCAATTTCCTTTTGCTTGTTTTCATCGGCGAACTTTTTTGGGTTTATTTCTTCATTCCAAATCATTTTTGTTTAATTTGTATTTGTTTGTATTAATTTATATCTGCAGTCTTCGGTTTTTTATTGCAATTTTTGCTGATTCAAAAAAATTGAAAAAAAAAAAGAAAAAAAATGAGAGAAAAAGAGTAGGAAATGGAAACCGCAACAGAGGTGGTTGTAACAAAAGGTACAGAGTATTTTTTGGGCGCCATATGGCGCCAAATTGGTTATATACGGAACTATAAGACCAATATTCAAGACCTTAGAGATAAAGCTGAAAGGCTGAGAGCCGAAAGAGATGGCGTGCTGCATCAAGTGCAGCAGGCCAGAGATAACGGGGAAGAAATTGAGGAAATTGTAAAGAAGTGGCTTACCAGTGCGGATAAGGCCATTAAAGCAGCAGAAGAGATTCTTGGAGATGAAAGGGACACAGTCAACCAGAGGTGCTTCATGGGCTGCTGTCCTGATTGGAAGCAGCGATACCAGCTCAGTAGAAAAGCAAACAAGGAGACAGAGGTGGATAATGTTCGACAGGAAAGAACTTTCAACCAAATTTCCTACCGTAAAGCTGTGCAGAAGTTAGAGGTTCTCAAAGATTACGAGGATCTCAACTCTAGAATTGAAGTTTTGAATGGTATTATGCGAGAACTGAAGGATACTGATGCAAGTTTGATTGGGGTCTGGGGGATGGGAGGCGTGGGGAAAACCACGCTAGTGAAACAACTCACTTCAAAAGTCAAGGGAGATGGCTTATTCGAAGCAGTGGCTGTAGCAAATGTAACCCAGACCCCTGAGCTTAACAAAATCCAACAAGAAATTGCAGATTGGTTGGGTCTCAAATTTGATGTTGAGTCACCTGGAGTAAGGGCAGCTAGATTACTTGATCGACTGAAAAAACAGGAGAAAGTTCTTGTGGTTCTGGACAATATCTGGCAAAGAATCAACCTGGAGGATATAGGAATTCCTTATGGAAAGGATCATAAGGGATGCAAAATATTGTTCACGTCTAGAAATGGAAATGTATTGGTTGAGATGGGCGTGGAAGAAAAATATGTTTTCCAGCTCAAGGTATTACAGCCTGAAGAGGCACAACAACTGTTTGAGAAGAAGGTAGGTGATTTGAAAGACCCCAGTCTGAAACCTAAAGCCATTGAAGTGGCAAACAAATGCGCAGGTCTGCCAGTTTTGATTGCAGCAGTTGCAGTTGCATTGAAGGATAAGGAGGAGTGCGAGTGGAATGATGCCTTGGTGAGACTAAAAGGGTATAACGAAGACGATATGGATGAGCAAGTTAACTCAGCTTTAGATTTGAGCTACAAATTTCTCAAAGGAGATCGAATAAAGTCCTTGTTCTTGCTTTGTGGTCAAATTGGACCTACCATCCAATTTGGTTACTTGTTGAAATTTAGCGTGGGAATTGACTTGTTTGGACCAGGCATAGCAGTGGAAGATGCAAGGAATAGGCTGCAGAAATTGCTCAATGACCTGAAAGCCTCTTCTTTGTTGCTAGAAAGTAGCAATCATGAGATGGTGTACATGCATGAAATTGTTTACCACTATGCCATGTCGGTTGCATCCAGGGTTCATCAAGTCTATGCTTTAGCAGCTGGTTCTGTAGTAAAGAAATGGCCACCAAATGATGTGTTTGAACAGTGGACTGCCATCTCTTTACCTTGGTGCAAACTCCCTGAGCTTCCTGATGAGTTAAAATGCCCCAAATTGGAGTCGCTTGTGCTACTCAATAGTGATCCTTCGCATAAAATCCCCGACAATTTTTTTGGTCTATTGAAAAAACTCAAATTTCTAGATTTGTCAAAATTTTGTTTTTCATCATTACCTTCGTCACTTAAGTTTCTTGTCAACCTTCAAACATTGTGCCTGCATTTTTGCGAATCTGAAGACATTACTGTGATTGGAGAGCTGAGGCAGTTAATAGTTTTCAGTCTATTTGGCTCAAAAATTACCCGACTGCCATCAGAAGTTGGGCGGTTGACTTGTCTGCAAATTTTAGATTTGAGTCATTGTTCATCTCTTGAAGTAATTCCTAGAAATGTTCTATCACAATTAACACAATTAGAGGAGTTGTACATGGGCAACTGCTTTCTGCGATGGGAGGGTGAGGATGATGATGCACCAGGGAATAATGCTAGTCTAGCTGAGTTGAAACTACTTTCAGAATTGGTAACTGTTGAGATACAAATCACGGATGCAAAGCTTTTGCCTAAAGATCTGTTCTCTGAAAAGCTGGAAAGGTATAGAATATTTATTGGAGATGACTGGGACTGGTCTGGTAAGTTCGAAACATCAAGAACGTTAAAACTCAAGCTCAAAACAAGCATTGAATTGGATAGGATCGAAGTGTTGTTAATGAGAAGTGAAGATTTGCAGTTAGATGACTTGAAGGGTGTGAAAAATGTTCTCTACGAATTAGACAGGAAAGGATTTCCTCAACTGAAAAGTCTACATGTCCAAAACAGTCATGAGATTCAATATATGGTAGACTGTACCAGGTTGGTGAATATGGTTGCTTTCCCAAGGTTAGAGTCTTTGCTTGTTGACAACCTAAATGGTATGGAGAAGATCTGTCATGGCAAGCTGATGAAGGAGTCTTTTAGCAAGTTAAAGAAGCTAATAGTGAGAAATTGTAATGTATTAAAGAGTCTGTTTTCATTATCGACGTTTAGAGGGCTTCCACAGCTAGAAGAAATTGATGTTAATGGTTGCAAAATGATGGAAGATATTGTTGCTGACGATGATGGCATTGGCGGTGAAGATGACGTAATTGAGCTGAAGCGGTTGCGCTCACTGACATTGGAATATCTACCTCGACTTAAAAGCTTTTGCTCCCAAGTGAGGGATCACAAAACAGCCTGTTCAGAAATTGAAAATGAGGATGAATTGGAATTGGAAACTTCTTGGCTTCTTTTCAATAAAAAGGTATGGTCTGGCATTGCTTCATTTTTGTTACTTCTATCTACTAGTATCTTGGATTTTTCTTTCCTGGGGAAGAATTTTCATTAGCTTTTTTCTGAGACAAAACAATATTCTAGAATAAAATAAGTAAAATTATTGGACCTTTTTTTTCGTATTAATTAGTCTTTTAACATTTAGAATAACTTTATTGCTCTACAAAAGTAACCTTATATCCCTGATTTCAAGATGGAGAATAAATAAAGCCGCACTAATGGAAACAAAAATCGTGTGCTTGCAGGTTCAGTTTTCAAATATAGCAGATTTGAAATTGTCTTTGATTAACGTGGAGAAAATATGGCCAAACCAATTCATGGAAGTGTTCCCAAGCATTCAATACTTGACAAGCTTGACTGTAGAGGGCTGTGGGAACTTGAGCTATTTATTTCCCTTTTCAATGGTTAAAAAGCTTGCACAACTTAAAAAGCTTGAGATAAGCGAGTGTAATGTCTTGGGAGAAGTAATAGTTGCAAATGAATTAAAAGAAGAAGAAGAAATGAGGAGCAAGATGTGCTTCCCCAAATTAGAGTTTCTAAAACTCAAAGGTCTTCCTTTGCTCATAAGATTTTGCAAAACTAATTTAATGGAGTGTCCTTCCCTGAAGGTAGTTTGGATAGAGAATTGCTCTCTTTTAGGGACTTTCGTATCCAGTCTCACAATGTCAAATGTGGGACACAGCAATGATGATGTGCATCTCTTCGATGAAAAGGTTATTTTCCTTGCTTTCCCCCGTTTCTTTTTATCATCTGTTTTCTTTTTTTCAGTTGCTATTATTTTCTTACATATTCATTGTTGGTTTTTCATAGTTTTTCTCTTTCTTATCCAGTGATTTCTCACTTTTCAAACTTTTCCTTAGTGCCCTATTTTCTACGGTAATATTTATTTGGTGTCAGCTTGGTTGTTATTAACACCATTCGGTATGCATTTTAGGTTTCATTTCCCAACTTGGAGGAATTGCATATCATGTACATGCATAAGTTGAAAAAGATATGGCACGATGAACTCCGAGCAGATTCGTTTTGCAAGTTAAAAGTTCTCAAAGTAGAAAATGGCAAGGAACTATTGAAAATTTTATCATCTGAAACGTATAGAAGATTTTGGAACGTGGAAGAACTGATTGTAAAGAATTGTAATTTAGTGGAGGAGGTGTTTGATCTCCAACAAGGAAATTCACATGTTGCAGCGGCTAGTCGATTGAGAACTTTAATCGTTGATGGGCTCTCGAATTTGAAACATGTATGGAGTGGGGATCCTCAAGGCCTACTGTCATTTCATAACCTGCGTTATGTGTCTGCTTGGAACTGTCCAAGTTTGAAAAGCATCTTTCCGTTTTCAATTGCTCAGGGTCTTGCCCAACTTGAATCACTCAATATTGATACGTGTGGGCTAGAGGAGTTTGTCGCAAAGGGGGAAAGAGCACAGGAAAATCCTACGTTTGATTTCCCTCAGTTAAAATATCTGTCCCTTTGGAGATTGGGAAGACTGAAGTGTTTTTACTCAGAAAAGCACGTTTTGGAATGTCCACTACTAGATAGCCTCAGTGTGTATCTATGCGATCAATTGAAAGTTTTTAGTTTAGAACCTCAAGACTTGCAAGCTGTGGAAAAGGAGAAGCACGGAAGCTCTCCAGAGGAAGAAGTTGCACAACCACTTTTTTCATTTAAAAAGGTACGTGCATTATAATTATCCATGCCTGTATATTGTTCAGCCCATTATCTTTCCATTTAATCCTGGCTTTATAATAGTTAGGGTAACATGTCATAATGCTTAATTTTGTTGGTGAGAGGGCTTACCTGTAGGCTAATTCAACTATTTACCTTTACATTCACTTATTCTTTTTCCAAAGGAAGAAAAATTGAATATTAAGTTCTGTTCATTTTCAATGTTTGCGTGACACATATCTATCTATATGCCTGTACACTTCTTGAAGGCTCATCAACTTTAACTTTTCTCTCTTTTTATTTTTATCAATTTTCAGATCATCCGCAACTTGGAGCACTTAGCACTGAACTTTAAGGACATTCCATTGATACAACAAGGCCAGTTTCCTGTAGAGCTCTTTCACAAACTGAAAATTCTTCAGCTGCAACGATCTTTTGATGCTTCAGCAAGTCTTCCGTTTGATGCTTCAGCAAGTTTTCCGTTTTATCTTCTTCAGAAATTCAAAAATTTGGAGAAACTTATTTTGGGGGATTGTACTTTCAGTTTTCTACTGCCACATGGCACTGTTGGCGAGGAGGTAGGTGCTCTTGCGAAGATACAATTCTTGAAACTGGATGGCCTTTACAATATAAGGTATTTATGGCATGAAGATAACCAACCTGGTCAGATTCTTCAAAATCTTCGAACTCTTGAAATATGGACTTGTAATGGCTTAGTTAATTTGGCACCCCCATATGTATCTCTCCACAATCTTACCATTCTAGATATATGGTTGTGTCATGGACTCGAAAACTTGATATCATTCTCTACTGCTAAAAGCATGGTTAATCTCACGAACATGATCATAAGAGAATGCAAAACGGTGACAGAAATTGTAGCAAAACAGGCAGATGAACCCCTATCGCAATGCGAGGTTGTTTTCAATAAATTGGTTAGTCTAAGGCTTCATTATTTGAAAAGCCTCACTAGCTTCTGCTCATTATCAGACTGCATCATCAAATTCCCATCTTTGGAAGAGTTAGTTGTGACGCAATGCCCCAGGATGAAGGTTTTTTCTAATGGGATTCTCAGATCGCCAAAGTTGAAGAGGGTATATGCAACACAAGGCACAGATAAATGGCATTGGATTGGAGACCTTAATAACACCATAAAATATTTACATACAGAAATGGTGAGTTCAGTATCATCTCTCCTTACCCTAAGATCATTGCTTTGTTTTTATGTAGTGGCTAATATTTCTCTTTTGTAGATTGGATTTCATGGTCTGCAGAAATTAAAACTATCTGAATTTCCTGAAATAAAAGAGGTATGGCGCCACGGCCAACTGCTGGTCAATCTGTTCTACAATTTAAGTACACTGGTGATAGACCAGTGCGTGTTTTCTTCTGTCTCAGTTCCATCCAATCTACTATCCCTTTTGAATAACTTGGAAGAGCTCGAGGTCCGAAATTGCAATTCAGTGGAACAAATATTAGGCGTGGAAAGGTCAAGTGCTAGTGGTGTTGTTGGGTATCTGTCCAAGTTAAGTAAGTTGTACTTGACTGATTTACCAAAGTTAAGACTTCTTTGGAATGAAGTTCCTGAAGGAAGTTTTGACTTCAAAAACCTGAAATTTCTGAAAATCCAGAATTGTAGTAGTTTGAGATTTCTATTTACTCCTACTATGTGCGCTGGCCTCATGCAAGTCCAAGAAATGGAAGTAACAGGTTGCGCTATTCTAGAAGAAATTATAAAATCAGGTTTTGCGGAGGAGGAAACCACGGAAGATGTAATATTTCCTCTACTGAAGTCCGTTACTCTAATGTTTCTACCCAACTTGATCGATTTCTATTCTGGAAGCGGCATGGTGCAGTGTCCATCGTTGGAAAAGATAACTGTAGTTGATTGCCTAATGATATCTGCTGGAGCATTTTTGGGGAAACCAGGACCAAGTGCGACAAATGGAATCATTGAAACCAAGGTCAGTCCTCTACGTATCCACCTTAGGTATATCTTTTATTGCGTGAGCTGTATATGTATATATCGATTATTTGTTGCATGAGAAGAGACTTGATGCAATTTTTTATTGCTTCACAGTGAAGCATCATATTAGTAATTAGTCGTTTATTGATACACTATTGAGAAAATTTTGTTGGATGCTGTAAATTGCTTCACACCTACTTTTGGCTGAAAGGGAAAAACTGAGCCTTTAGCATCTGTGTTATGTACATAGCAATAATATTTTCAAGGCCCTCCAGTTTGAAGAGTGAATTGGATTTTTCTTTTTGAAATTTTAACCTGTGAGTGCATCTCTCTTTCCAAAAAACAAGAACGGAAAAGAAAAAAGCTAAAACGCATGTATTACAGACAGAACATTTTCATCGCAGGTTTTGTCTCCTAACCTGAAGGAGCTGAAATTATCTTCACTTAACATAGGAAAGATATGGGATGCCCGGCAGTTGGAAATATCTTCTTGCATTCAAAACCTAACAGCCTTGACCGTGGATCGGTGTGGCAACTTGGTATATCTATTGTCTTCATCAATGGTTAAAAGTGTTGTGAATCTCAAAAGACTTGAGGTATGCAATTGCAAAATGATGAAAGAAATAGTAATGGTGGAAGGACTGGAAGAAGAAATGACGAGTAAGATGCTACTTCCTCAATTAGACTTCCTGAAGCTCGCAGATCTTCCAAAACTTGCACACTTCTGCATGCATTCTTTAATCGAATGCCCTGTCCTGAAAGAGATGTTGATAGGGAACTGTCCTATGCTGATAAAATTTGTATCTGATTCTGAAAGTGCTGGCATGGATGCTAGCAGTGAGCCCGAGAGAATAAACTCTACTCTTTTTGATGAAAAGGTAATTTCTTCACCTCACATCTCTTTTCATATTTCCTTAATATTAGTTCCAAATAAGTGAAAATACTTCTTAAATTTCTTCTCTTTAATTCACTTTTGTGATTGCTTTCAAATTTTGTTTGGTTTTAAGGGATTGCAATGTGGTGGAAGGAGAGCATTTATATATTTCCATTCGTGTTTGAATTAGAAAAGAGTGGTTTTCAAATTAAGTTTTTTTTATATCGTACCTTACATGCAAGTACTTAGAAATTTAATTATTAGTTAATAAATATTTAATTGAAGAAAACGATGTTAAATGATACATCCTTTATTCCTTATCCATTATATTTATTGGAGGAAGAATCTGCTGTTGAAGTAACACAAACTGTATAAAGTTGCAATTGTGCTTCTTGATTTTTATTCTCATTTAGAAAGTCAAATCAGCTTCTGTTTTAAGGATAGTCAAATGACCGTAGATTATCGTTTTTCCCACACAGGTCGCGTTTCCTAACTTGGAGAAATTGACTCTCTTGAACATCGATAATATAGAGCTGATATGGTTCGCCGAGCTTCATTCAAATTCCTTCAGGATAATCAAGAAACTAAAGGTGGAACGCTGTAAAAGACTATTGAAAATCTTTTCATCATGTATGCTGAGAAGTCTCCTTGATCTTGAAGATTTGGTTATAAAGAATTGCGATTCACTGAAAGAGGTGTTTGATCTCGAAGAGGATACCAACCCAGAAGCGAGAATAACAAATCAACTGGACACCCCAGGACTTGTCCTCTGTGGTGAACTGCGTTCAGTGCATGTTTCTGACTGTCCAAGTCTAGAATTTGTCTTCACCGCACCAATAGCTAAAGGTCTACCACGACTTGAATATCTTTACTTAGACAATTGTGGGGTGAAGGAAATTGTCGCGAACGAAGGAGTAGAAGCAACTCTTCACTTTGTTTATCCACAACTAAAGCACTTCGACCTTTGGAAGCTACGAGAACTAAAGAGTTTTTATCCAGGTGCCTACACCTTAGAATGCCCGATGCTAAATGAACTGTACGTGTTTGAGTGTGAAAACTTGAAAGTTTTTGCTTCAGCCGAGGTGATGCATATGGAGGGCCAACTACGAATCCACATTCCACGTTCACTTTTCTTATTTGACAAGGTAATCCTCTAAGCTTGAAAAGATCATGAAAGCTTTTGCTTGTACTACATGTCTATGCATCTATTTCCATGCATCAGTAGAAATTCCATAGGCCTCAAAGTCATTCCGTACACATGCCTATGAACAAATTATTCCATGCAAGACTACAGTTCTTTACCCTGAGTTCTTTCTTATTGGTCCAACACAAATTTATTATTGGAGTTTCATCAGAATACTCAAACCTTTTCTGTGAAGGCCCTAGATTAACAAACAAATCTAATGCCATTTACTAGCTCCAAGTCCATGTCTTTAAACACAAGTAGAATCATCCACCCATTGGGTGAGTGATCTTCAACTTTGACATTAAGTATAATTCCATGATCTTACGTTTGTTGAACCAAACTCATAAACTCGTGGTCATTTAATGGTGTTGGATTCTCACCTTACTTTGGCTTGTGCTAAGACCGTTCCCACTTTTATGTCTTGTCTCATTCTTAATTTAACCATGTAAGATTATCCTCTTCGACAGCATCTACATCTGTATTATTTTGGAAATATTTTACGTTACACTAAGTAATAAAAATCTCATAAATGACAGTTTATCAGATTAAAATGTTGCTTTACTTCAAAAAATCTTTATGATTTGACAAAATCAAGTGATTTTTCTTGTGATATTGAAGCTGCGTACTGAACTTCTTATCCTCATTTTGGATTATGAGTTTCATGTTTTCATTCACAAATAAACGATAAATAGTAATTTTCATCAGCTTATATAAACATGCTTGAGTGGATTAGAGATGAGCCTTGATATGAAATATGGAAAATGATTTTGCAGAGATGTTTCAGTCATATAGTTTGTTGGGTTGATCTGTTTTCATAATGCATCTGCCATTTTTCCGTTTCATCTCCTTCAACCATCCTACCAAAACGAAAAAAGACTTCTTGTAGATGGTATATTGCTGAGAAAATTGGACCATCCACTTTGTTCTTGGTCTTTTTTTCCAAAGAAAAAAAAGCCAAAATAGAGTTTGCCACTTTTAGAAATTCTTTCTAAATCAGAGCGTTCTGTTCTTTTCCTCTGTTTCTGTGTGCTATATATATCTGTATGCCTATAAATTTTTGATGAGACAAACATTTCCACTTGGTCTTCTTTGATCAAATTTCAGATCATTGGTAACTTGGAGCAGTTAACAGTAAACTACAAGGACATTCCAGTGATGGGCCAGTTTCCAGAACAGCTCTTTCACAAACTAAAATCTGTTGAACTAATGGGTTCTAATGATGCTTTGCCAAATTTTCCATTTTATCTTTTCCAAAAATCGAAGAACTTGGTGAATCTTTTCCTGAGAAGTTGCTATTTCAAGGTGCTGCTTCCGCAAGGTATTGCTGGTGAGGATACAGGGGCTCTGTCACAATTAAAACTTTTGCAACTTGATTACCTCCCCAATTTGAGGCATATATGGAAGCAAGACTGCCAAATAGGTCAAGCTTTTGAAAATCTTCAAACTCTAAACGTGTGGGGATGTGACAGTCTAATTGGTTTACCATCTTCTGCATCTTTCCAGAATCTTTGGTTTCTGGACGTGTGGAAGTGTGGAGGAATGGTGAGCTTGCTATCAGTCTCAACTGCTAGAAGTATGGTCAATCTTACCACCTTGAGTGTAAGAGAGTGCAATATGGTAATGGAGATTGTAGCAAACGAGACAGGAGATTCCCGATCCCAATCCCAGAGTGAGATTGTTTTCAAAAAACTAACAAGCTTGAAACTTCATTGCTTAAGGAGTATAACTAGCTTCTGCTCATCAGCTAGCTATATCATCAAATTACCAGTATTGAACCATGTTGTTGTAACGGAATGCCCCAAACTAGAAGTTTTCTCTGAGGGTGTCGCTGCACCGAAGCTGAAAAGAGTATACGCAGCACAAGGAACAGACCAGGGGCACTGGAATGGGGACCTTAACTCCACCATAAAATACATGAATACAGAAATGGTAATTTCGATTTCATCTCTCTATCTTTTATATTCTGGTTGCTTTTTTTCCCTTGTAATAGCTTTTTTCTTTTTTTAGATTGGATTTCGTGGCCTACAGAACTTGAAACTGTCCGAATATCCTAGACTAAATGAGGCATGGAATGGCCAAATCTCGGCCAATGTCATGCAGAGAAGTAATCTGATGGTAGGCCAGGTTGCCATTAATTTCTTCCACGGTTTGAGTAATCTGGTGGTAGACGAGTGGGCATTTCCCCCAAGTTCTGTTCCGTCCAATCTACTACCCTACTTGAATAATCTTGAAGAGCTTGAGATTAGAAAGTGTGATCTATTGGAACAAGTATTTTGTGATCTAGAGTTGGAAAGTGCTAACGTTGTTGGTGGGTATCTGTCAAAGTTACAAAAGTTGCATTTGGTTGATCTACCAAGGTTGAGGCTTCTTTGGGACGAGGTTCCTGAAGGGATTATCGACTTCAAAAACCTGAGAACGCTGAAAATCCACGGTTGTAGTAGGTTGAGATATGTATTTACTCCTGCCATGTGCTTGACCTTTGCGCAACTCCAAGAGATAGAAGTGAAACATTGTGATATACTAGAAGAAATCATCACTGAAGACTTTGCTAAGAAAGAAACTGTGGACAAGATCATATTTCCTCTACTAAATTCTGTTTCTCTTGAACATTTGCCAACCTTGATGGAATTCAGTTCAGGAAGCGGTGTTGTACAGTGTCCAATTTTGGAGAAGATAAGTATAAACAACTGCCCAATAACATTTATTTGTAAATTTTTAGGGGAACCAGAAACAAGCGCATCATATGGAGCTGTTGCACCAAAAGTAAGTTGCCTTTTTCCCCTTTGCGTAAGTGCTGCTGAAATTCAGTGCTTCTAATTTTCTTTCCTGTTATCTTTGTGAAGAATTGGGGGGAAGAGAAAATCACGATATAAAGAACAAGAATTTATAAGAGAAAATAAAGAGCAATAATCTTAAAAGACTATTGTTATTATTACTCTACTTCATGCATCAATACAAGTATGGTTTTATACTATAGTTATACTAGGAAGCAAATCAAATCTTTAGTCATATAGGAACTTACACCACACTTTTAATATTACACTTTGAAGATACAATCCACTTTTCTCTCCAAAATATTGTAAGATAATTTAGTTGTTTCGAATTCTTATCTTTCATTATTGTTATAGAATTTCATATTGGAAAAGATGTGAGAGTTTAAGTGGTATGTAAGTGGAATAGATTGATACTAGCACAAGCTAATTAATTTTATACAAGATAGGTATCAACCCCATTTAGACCATTGTTATGAATTCAACCCAGCACTCTTTTTTCTCATGGAATTTCTACGATTATCAGCCCCCAAGTAACCAAACTTATCCATCTGAAACAGCATAAATTGACAAATGATATTCAATCATTTCTCCCTTTTTCACACTGCAGTGTTGTATAATTATCCCATATTTACAATAAGTGTTGTACAACTATCCGAAATTCGAGGATTTGGGATGTTTACTTAAGCAAATTATGGATGCCCACTGCTTGATAAAACATTGAAGTGTCTATGCTGTTTCGGCAGATTATGAACTCTATTAGGTTGTTGATTATTTCATTTTAGCTTTATCAATTACTTTCTGTAAGAAACTCCATCATGATGGTATCAATTTCGGAATGTTCAAAGGAAATGTTGATGATTGTGTTATAAACTAACACTCGGCTTAGTTTAGTTTTAGTAAATTATTCAAATCTAGCAACATATTATCTAAGCAAAGATAATTTCTTTTACAAGACATCTTTTTTTATCTCTACTTTGCTCTCTTGTTATCTTCCATTTTTTCGTTTCTTAAGCTACTGCTATCCATGGATGAACAGTCTTATTTTCCATTATTCTAAAAATTTATTCATTTCCTCGCACGCTACAAATGTCAAGGAGTCTTGTCAAGTTTTTTTCACTTTGACTACGGCTTCTTAGTTTCTCCCCTTTTCCATTTTGTATGGACAAATTTTAAGGAAATTAAACTGAACATTTTCGCTGCAGGTGCTTTATCCAAATCTGAAGCAACTGACATTGGGGTTCATTCAGATTGAGATGGTATTGCATGCTCGACAGTTGGAAAGGTCTCCTTACCTTCAAGTGCTAACAAGCTTTACAGTGTATGGCTGCAGAAATCTGAAATATCTTTTGTCATCATCTATGGTTAGAAGTTTGCACCATCTCAGAACACTTGCTGTAAGCAATTGTAACAGCATGGAAGAAATCATCGTCATGGAGGGATATGAAGGGGAGTTGTTACTCCCTGAACTAGACTTCTTGAAGCTCAAAGATCTACCAAAACTCGCTCAATTCTGTAGGAGTAACCTACTTGAATGTCCTGCTTTAAAAAACTTGTGGATAGAAAGTTGCCCTGAACTGAGGACATTTATCTGCAATTCTGCAAATTCAAATAAGACAGCCAGTAACGAGCTTAAGTTGTTGAGCTCCACTCTTTTTGACGAAAAGGTTGCCTTTTCTTCTTCTTCTTTTTGTTTCTGTCAATATAATGAGAGAATTTGGAGAAGATAATGTTGTCTAACTAATGATGCAGGTCGTATTCCCCAACTTGGAGGGACTTAAAATTTTTAAAGTGGGTGCATTGAAGGAAATATGGAGCAATAAACTCCATGGAGATTCTTTTCACAAGCTGAAATTAGTTAATGTGCAAGATGTTAAAAAACTGCTGAATATGTTCCCAGCCAAACTGTTGACAAGATTCCGGAATCTTGTTTGGTTGTACATAGGAGGTTGTGATGCTCTTCAACAGGTGTTTGATCTCCGAGGACTGACTAATGGTGAAAATAGACATACTGTCGCTGCTGCTCAATTGAAAACATTGAACATTTATAATCTCCCAAATCTCAGGCATATATGGAATGAGGATCCTCGAGGAATTCTTGAGTTTCAAAATCTACATGGGGTGTATGTTACTGAATGCCCTAGTCTAAAATCTCTTTTCCCCAACTCCGTGGCAAGGAATCTTTTGTATCTACAAGAGCTTCGGGTATATTCTTGCGGGATTGAAGAAATTGTAGCAGAGGAGCACGGAATAGAAACTCCAGCTAAGTTTGCGTTTCCTCAGTTGACTTATCTAGATCTTGTGAGACTTCCGCATTTCAGGCGATTCTTCCCAGGAACACATACTATACGCTGTCCGGTGCTGCAAAAGTTGAGGGTGTTTGGTAATGACAGTATTCAGATGTCTGCATCGAACTTTCAGAGTGTTCATGAACTGTGCAGGGAGAAAGAATTCGAGATCCAAGCTGCGCATCCATCTCTGTTTTTCACGAAGGTATTTGGTTCTTAACTTTCTGTATGTCTCACTTAATTAACCTAAATTTTCAACTGAATTTACAAATGATGATATTTAGCAAGCCAGAAAGTTATCCTGGAATACATTATTGATAAAATAAAATAGATTGGATTTTTCAACTTTTTGTCTTAGCTTTCTTGTCTTATTAAATTGAATTTTAGTTGTTATTTCAAGAGGGTGATTAATGAAGAATTTCCTGAAGTTGCTAAACTGATGCAGAAGACGATTAAGTCATTTGGTTAACACTGGTGAATAAGTAATTCCCGAAGTCTAACTAGCTTTTGTTGGATTGGCTTTTAGGTCTTCCCCGACTTGGAGCAATTTGTATTAAACAGCAAGGATGTCACAATGATATGTCAAGACCAGTTTCCCCTGGAATTCTTTCACAAACTCAAAGTTCTTGAGCTTAATTTTTTTGAAAATAAACGTGTGGCTTTTCCATATGATATTCTTCGTAGATTCAAATGTCTGGAAACACTTATTGTTGCACGTGGTAGATTCAAAGATCTGATCCCAGATGTAGAACTAGTTGTTGGTAAGGAAAAGCCTCTCATCATGTTCCCAGAAATACAATCCTTGGAATTGCATATCCTTCCCAATCTAAAAAACATATGGCACCCTGCATCGCAACCACACCACTTTCTTCAATCATTGGAAAGTCTACTGATCCGGAACTGTGACAAATTGATCAGTTTAGGTCCACCCTCCACTTCTTTGAAATATCTAACCACTATGAATATAATGAATTGCAAAAGTTTAGCAAGTGTGGTGACATCTCCAACAGCAAAAAGTCTAATGCAACTTAGAAAACTGTGTGTAGCGGCATGCGATGTGGTGAGCCAAATAGTGTCAAGCGATGAAGAGGACACAACAGATGAAATTATCTTCAACAGATTAGAGAGTTTGGAGCTTCACTATTTACCGAGCCTTACCAGCTTTTCCTCGGGGAACCAATGTCTAAAATTCCCTTCCTTGATAGAAGTAATTGTCAGCCAATGCCCTAATATGCAGATTTTTTCAAAAGTAGTAAACACCCCTGTGCTTCAGAGTGTACTGGTGACAGGAGAAAAGGATATAGAGTGTTGGCATGGCAATCTTAACACCACCATAAAACAGCTGTTCATGGAGATGGTACGTATTTCTCCTAGAAGTTTTACAACTTTTCTGTAATTCCTTTTCATTTTAACGAATTATTTCAATATTTTGTGTTTTAAAGGTTGGATTCCGAGGACTGCCACAGTTGAAACTCTACGACTTTCTCAACTTGAAAAACAGATGGAATGGTGAATTCCCAGTGGAGGAGTTCTATGATTTAAGATCACTGGTGGTGGATGCCTGTACAGTTTCCTCGAATGCAGTGCCACCTAATTTATTAAGATTCTTGAACAACCTGGAAGAGCTAGAGGTTAGAAACTGCAAGGAAGTCCAAACAGTATTCAATGTTGAAGAATTAAGTGCCGATGAAGAACATATGGAGCTTCTACCCCAGATTAAACGGCTTCACTTGATTGATTTGCCAAGCTTGATGAACGTATGGAGCGAGATTCATCACGGAGTAATGAACTTTAAGAACCTAAAATCACTAAATGTTCACAACTGTAGTAGCTTGATGATGCTTTTCACTCCATCAATGGCTGGCAGACTTGTGCAACTACAAGAAATGGAGGTGAAATATTGTGCTTCTTTGCAAGAAATAATCACAAAGGGAGAAGTAGCAGCAGCTAAAGATGAGATCATTTTCCCTCGGCTAAAATCACTTGTTCTCGAGTCTTTGCCCAATTTAACAACTTTCTATTCAGGCAGTTATGTTCTGGACTGTCTATCCTTGGAGAAAATTACTGCAGTGGACTGCCCAAAGATTGAGATATTTACTTCCGCAGTTGCTGCAGAACAACAATCGAGTACAATTGGAGCACACAAGGAAGAGCTTGGAAAGGGAAGCCTTGATATTCCTCCCATCACACTACTTTTGAATGGCAAGGTCAGTTTTGTTCAAAGTATCTTTTTTCCTAATGGACCACAACATTGATTTGTGTATATATATACATAGAGAACAAAACAAGAGTACCTTGAGCAGGCCACCTTCTCATGTAGTCGTAAACAACAATTCAAACAACTCCCAGAATAATTAAAATAGGCATATAATGGATTTAAAGTCAAATGGAGATAATATCGTCAAATATTTGGTTGAACAAGTTTATAGGCATTCCAACTTATACGTTGGTACTTTCCAACTTAATATTTTAAACTTACGACCTCACGCCATAAAACTGCAACTGATGTGCTTAAATAAACATCATCTTTCATATGATTATCGTTGTTTTTTAATATCTACAGGATATTATGTGAAGCTTTTTCTAGATTCAGTTTAATTCTTGCTCGGTTATGCGTCTTTTTTTTTTTTGCGAAACTTATTCTCTTTTAATTCGTGAAACATATTCTTGCCTGCACCATGGGGGTCCATTGATTGCATTCTGCCTATGGCTTTTTTAAGTTTTAGATCTTTTCAGTATCTTACCAATTGAGCTTCACCTTGAATTTTCTTTTGTTGAAATACTTGGCAGGTTAGATGCCCAAGTTTAAAAGAACTGAGAGTGGAATGGAACAATAGAATCCGTGACATATGGAATGGACAGTTCTTCCGCAAACTGAAGGTTTTTGAGCTCACCAGATTTCCTGTTGACTTTTCTGATTTTCCGGCCAACTTTCTTGAGAGATTACCAAATCTTGAAAAAGTTCTTGTGAGTGATGCTTGTTTTGAAGAAATATTCACCCATGATGAGAACTTTGAGGCGGCAGATCATTCAGGAAATGTTGCGCAGTTGCGGCAACTAAAGCTTTCTAAGCTGCCAGAGTTGAGACGCCTGATAAAGGATCAGGCCGAGCCAGTTTCGGTCATCCAAAATCTGGAAGCCTTGGAAGTAATCGAATGCAGCAAATTAACGACTTTATTTCCATCACTGATGTCATTAAAAAATCTGACAACTCTGGAATTATCAAAATGTCACGGACTAATAAATTTGATGACATCCTCAATAGCTAGAAGTCTGGTACAACTGACAAGAATGAGTGTGACCGAATGCAACGCAATGGAGGAAATAATTTCAAGCGAAGGAGATGAGGGCACACAAGGTCAGATTGTTTTCAAGCAACTGAAACATTTGGGACTCCATTGTTTGCCAAGCCTTGCAAGATTCTGCTCGGTGAATTGCACTTTCAACTTCCCATCTTTAGAAGAAGTAATTGCGAGGGAATGTCCAAAGATGGAGTATTTCGTTCCAGGAGACCACCTGTACGCACCTGACTTGGACAGTGTTCAGATAACAGAAGATGAAGATGATTGGCGTTGGAATGGCAGCCTTAACGCTACCATACAAAAGTTGTTTGAAGAAATGGTACGCATATAATTGTCAGATTTACTTTTATTTTTCTATATTCTCGGGCCTAGTTGGTTCTTGCTCAAGCATGACATAGGTAATCCTCGCATTCTTTGCAGGGTGCCCGTGATGCTGAAAAACAATGAAGGCGATCTGTCGTTTCGCATAAACTGGAGTTTCTGTTTCCTTAAACATTTAAATAGTACGACTACGACTATCACTATTAAACATATTCTTGTTTTAATTCTGTTTTCATTTTTATGTGCTGCGTACTCTGGCTCTGGACATGCATGCATACACACATTGATATACTTAGCCCAAACTGCAACACTGACTTGTTATGAGCCCGGCCCAGTTCGGCGGGTACCGTTATATACTTGCTTTGTGGGCTACTGAGAATTGGAAATTGAAGGCAGATTTTGATCCTCGACTCTCTACCATGTAACAGGAAAGGAGTCGGATTCATGTTATCTATGTATATGCATTGTAGAGTTATACACTAATTATGTATGTACGGCCAGCGGTTTCATATCTCTAGACCTCATGTATGACAAAAACTGTCCTGGCAGCTCTTCCAAAAGTGCTTGTACGACTGAGATCTCACCGCCTGTCCAATCCCACCAAATAATCAAGTTACGTGAAACAAGTCGCTCAACAAATATGCATATATATAGGGGGATAGGGATAGGAGATAGATGCGAAGTGATTCTACTTACTATGCACTTCTCGCATTGGAACAAATTGCACTATATCTCTTGAAGCCACCCTACCAGTTGAACTCTCTAGACGGCTTCCTCCATCAGCGTCAAGGATCTGCAAAACCTTTGATATGTTATTCCATATCACCATATCTCCAACGAAATATTTGGGAAACAGAAAACAAGGCAGAGACCTCCATTTGCTTGAAGTCTGCACCTCCGACTCCGACTATAAGTACTGAAAGGGGAAGATCGGAAGCCTTCACCAAAGCATCCTTAGTTTCTTGAATATCCGTGAGGACTCCATCCTAGAAAAGAAAGGTGGCAGCTTAGCTTATTTATTTATGTGGACGAAGGAAGGCGAGACACAAACCGTGGTTCAACTACCGTTAAGATGAGCAACACAAAATACTTGCGGCTATTCTCCGAAAGAGACCGGCCAGCAATTTGTGCTGCCATGTGAACCACTTGACCGAACAAAGTGGGTCCTGACAAAGCAACATTGTGCAGAGCAGTGGAATAGGCAGCCATGATACCTTCAATGCCCTCAACCTGTCAATAATAATAAAAATCAGACATAACGGCAGCACCATCTATAACAAATTCTAGGCAAAAGCTATTGATAGTCCGTGGTTGTTTCGGACTCGTACGTTTAGTTGAGCAAGATACAATCTAACCAGTAAAGGTGAGCCAAAATTTTTCAAAATATGAAAATCAAAATGAACCAAATTAGATCGATTTAGTTCAAATTTCAATTTTTTATTCTTCCTTTTCAGTTAACTTCAGTTTTTATACTGAATTGGTTGGTTTTTGGTCTCGTTTGATTTTACTCATCCCTGCTAAATAGGAGTAAGAAGTTTGTTGGATATTCCAGGACGGAAGAAGTAGGGTTATGATAAGACTTGACAAGATCACATTACCTCAAAGTCATTTGTATTTCCATTCAAGTTAAAACAATGCGATATGGTTCCAGCAGGTGTCCTTCCCCCGAAGCCCCAGGCTGGAAAACGCCTGTCAGAATCATAAAATTGTATGACCTCCCCCACTTCCATTATGGCCTGAAACAATATTCAGGCAATTAAGTTTACCAGCTAATATGTTCATCAACGCTTTGGTCTGGCAAATAAATAGAATTAGTGTTATAAAACTTTCATTTGGTATCAACATCAGATTGCATGACTTACACATGAAAAATAATAACTACAAAAATTAATTAGATATTTTTTTCAAATACGACTACTATTATCCATTACAAAGAGCAGCACAACTGGTCTTACTTGCTGATAGGAATTAAGCCGGCCTGAAGGATCAAGATAGTGCAAGGAACCTGGATTTCCTGGATTTCCGTTTGAAGCTTAATATGTAATAGCAAAAGAAAAATATCCAATTTCAGATTCATATAAAAATGGCAAGCAGAGAAGAAGAATGAATGAATGAATAATGAAATAGATCAAATGTAATACCAGTGAAGTCAACAGCAACTATAAAATTCAGCTCGTAACCACTGGATATATAATCCAGAAAACTGTACTGCGCCTTCTCCAAATATCGATCCACAAACAGCTGACCTTTCAAAACCTAAAAAGCAAGACACGGAATCAGTAAAGAGTAACGACAGAAGCCAGGCATACTGCACCAGGTTTCCCTTCTAAGTAAGAAGCAACACCTTCTCATGACCTCGATGAGATGGCAACACAAAATTTGTACCATTCTTTTCCCTGTGTAGCTTCTCGAGGTCTGACACTGATTTTTGAACCTTCCTGAAGACGTAAAAAGAAAACACAGCATCAGCTCTTTGAAACACTAAAAACTGTTAACAAAAGAAAAATTGATAAATCAACAAATAAGGAAGATGGTATAATTACCCAATAAGAACATGATTGCCATTGCTGTTGAAATCAAAACACTCGATAACCAATGGGTTGTCCTGCAAAGATAGATATAACACTGACGATCCTTTTTTATTTCACCGTGATTAACCAATGCAAGCAGAAAATCAGAACGCTCTGGTCAAAAATATCATAAAACTTATAGGTAATGTATTGCTTCAGAAACTTAAGGGTGGCCATACCCCTCTCACTCTATAATAATAACAAATGGTCCTTTCAATAATAATAATAAGCTTAACAAGCTTGCCTTGCTTGCAAATTGCTGCATACTCAGGTACAGGGGTCTCCAAACTGGATTCAGGTTATTGTTTACAACCTCCGTCTTACATATAGGAACCAAAGTACCACTTTCAGCAATTCTTGATATTCTTAAGAATGGATCCTGCAGCCAAGGAAAGATTGTAGCAGTTCAAGCATCCAAGGCACCACCTATTAGTTCATTAAGCTTTAAAGATTGGAGGAAACCTTTCAAATACATACACTTAGAGAAAATACATCTTTCTTGTCCAAGTTGGAACAGTGGAATGCTAGTTCAACAGCAGTCCTAGAAGCAACTATCTCCTCAGCGTGGACTCTGAGTGTGCCCAAATTTCTCAAAATTCCATGTCCATTTCTATTCTGTAGACTCAGGGAAACCGTTCCATTCAATTTGGTAATTATCTGCCATTAAAAGACATAGACATGCACCAATGTTAAGCGTGGTATGGCCAATTATTTGCAATTGAGACCTAGACACCATGAATTCAGAACAATAGCACAAGCATTTTCAGATCCTCTCTAGCTTTACCAGTGAACTTTAATTCAGGATGTTGAGCTTTTCTTCATATTATTGAAGCAAGAGTTTAGTTTTAGATTCCCTTATAGCCCCAAAGAAACTATAACATAACAAAGAATCCAACATGCAAGGCACTGAAAGCAACTCACCTCGGATAGAAAACAACTAGCTTCTCCCAAATATTGTTGATCCTTCAACTTCAATGACTGCAAGGCGATGCAGAAAAGAAAAGGAGAGATAGGTAATTAGGAAACTATAATGAACTTCTCCCTTCAACTGAATGTGTGTTGATATTTATATGAGATTGTTAAGAAAACAATTGACCATTAGTGAAATTAACCAAAAATAATCCAGATATTTACTTCACTTCATAGTGTGTTTATTTTTCATTTTAATTCTTTTTAAGAGTTCCTTAAGTCCTGCTTGAAGTCTAGTTCTGACTTGTTTATATTTGCTGTTTTTGGAGGTGCTCACTGCTTATGAAATAGGTTTTCGTTACAAGGATCACTTTAAGCTGTGTACTTCTCAATATGTGATAGTTTATCTGACTATTTTTCATTTGATCATTAAATTCACATTGGTTCTAAACCAAAACACAAGAAGCAGAAACTGAGCCATACCTTAACAGGTATATTGTGATATTCACTGTCAATATCGTATATGTGAAAGCTGGAGGAAAGAAAAAACATAAATTCAGCAGAAGTGAGATAAAAGATATATATGAGTAGAAGATTGGCATTTGAGGAGGATATAAGAAGTTTACACTAGCAGCTGCAAGGTCTCAAACTGATAGGAAATTGTGATTTTTTCAATCCAACAAGGATTTAAACAGTTTAAGATGACTTCAGTCCGGCCAACTTCCTCTAGTTTCCCATCCTTTTTCTTTAGGTAGATAACTGCCATTGGGTCACTCTGACCGTGAAAACCAAGTTTAGTTCCAACTTCAAATACAAGAATAAGCAACACCAAATATGACAAAACCTTCTCCTTAGAGAATGAACAACATTTGGAGTGTCCAAATATCTCTAGATTGACTTTATCACATCAAAAGGACCAAAACATCTCATCCTAAAATGCACATGCAAAAGAACATTCAAACAGAATCGCATATCACGCACAGAATAGAAAATGACTTGGTTTCATCATAATAAATATTACTCGTCAATAACCAACCATCGAATAACGTATGATTTATCATGTACTTCGCATTTTACAAGTCTCCAAGCAATGGCTCCAAATAACGCACCATCAAGCTTTAAGTAGATAAATAAAACACCAACGTAATATGTGATTAACATATAATTTTTATCCTTAATGACTGAGAAGTTACGAGGCAGACTACAAAACCGAAGAAGACACTGGAAAGGCAAGTTAAAAAATTTAAAAGAGAAACGGAGGGACGCAAAATACTAAACACCCAGCAATCCGAAGAACAATATGACGTATTTTTATTATAGTTCAAGGAAAAATACCTTTGATGTCACATCACGATCAAGCAAATTCGAAGCTGATAAAGACAACTGCATTGGATAGTTAAAAGTAATAATAATAATAAGTGCGCGTGTTTACGAAGAAAAACATGTCACTTTTTCACAATACGATATAAAGAAAGAAACACAAAGTAACAGAATAAGCAAATACGTGTTATACAAAATATCACAATGGCTTGAAAAGGTCTCAAGCGTCGGGAGGGGACAAGAGGAAAGAAACCCTTTTTTTTTTTTTTTCCAATTAGTATCGCAAAGAAATAGGGTAACTGCAGAAGCATCTGAAAAAGGCCGAATCTTGAAATGTTACATCTAACGAGCCAAATCAACACCTTCACTCAGAGGTGAGCAAAATTTCAAACATGGAGAACAATGGAGTCCCATAATCAACGACGAAAACATGCAAAATTTTTATTTTGCATGTAAAAAGAAAGAACAAAGAGTGACGACTGACCAACTTGTGTGCTTGCTCATTTTTCTAGCAAGTTTGTCTGCATATAATCCGAGATGGAAATGTGCCAGGATATTCACTTGAGATATTGAAAAAATGATTTTATCAAAATTATAAAAAGTTCAAAAATTGCAAACAAATTAATCGTTGGAATTGGAATTCCAATAACCAAAACCGTCCAACCAAAAGGTCAAATGATGTGAACCCAAATACCAGTACTCCCACAGCAAACAAACAGACACCCGCAATCCATGGCCCACACAATGGTGTAACTTTGTCGAAAAAAACAATGATAATAGGACAAAAATAAAGAGAATGAAATTGAAACCATGGAACACTAACAGACCTCGATTTGAGAGGATAGAGAATGCAAGCCACGGGAGCGATTAAATAAATCGACAGCGTCATTGTAGCCGCCGACATTGTTGGGTGAATCGGTGGGCCGTGGTTGGGACCCTCCAATGGCTTGTTTCCCTCCTTTTAAATCCCCTGATACACACCCTCCCATCTGCAATCAAAAACTTGCAATTTCTGTTTCTTTCTCTCCAAAACAAAAACAATTAACAGCAAAAAATTTTCTCAAAACCCTAAATTTTTCACGATTTTAGAATCTGCTCCCCATTAAAAGATAAGAAAGAAAGAAACTTGAAATCCAAGACTCGACTGATAGTTTAAGCGCGAAAATGCACGGCCACCTCGAATTACACGCCTATTTTGGAGCTTTTCCCGGTTATATCGGCGTTTTCCCGTAAAAAGAGAATCGAGAGATCTCACGAGATAAAGTGAGAACCGTCCCGCTGCTTTGATAATCTGGTGTTTTTGTTTATATAGTACTTTTGGTGAAACTCATTCCTTATTTGATAGTAGTATTCACTCACTCATCATGGAATGCGATGAAATCCATTAAAATCAAATATTCTAAGTAAGATTTTAAGCTAATACTAAAATTCTTTTGATATATAGTTTCAGAATTATGATTTTTTCAAGCATTTTAATTTAAATTATTGGACTATAATTTTTGTATTAAAACACTCATGATTCACTAAAAATAGTTTTATAAAAATTAATTTCATAAAAAAATCGATGAATCTAAAAATAAAATTTAATGAGATATATTATTATATATAAATTTTAAAAAATTAAATAGTTATATATGAAAAATCCACACCCATCTCTAGATCTTGAGCTCCTAATTAAATGTTTAGCATTGTTATGATAATGATGAGCATAAAATTGTGAAAGATTTCTGAGTTACCTGCAAATTGGAAGGTCTCTTCGCCTCTGCCGAGGGGATGCTCGGACGTCGGTTAAATATAACGCATAAAGCAAAACATCAGTGTTATGCACTTAAGTATATGTATGCATGTATATATGCTGTGTTTTTGCTGGAAAATGAGCTTATGATTTACTTGAAAATGATAAGAGAGCTGACCATGAGCAGTTGAATCTCGTTTTTCTATGTCCTTGCGTGTCTAGACTTGTATGATGGGGGTTGCACAATTGCATCATCATACCATGAGGCTTTTAATTTAAAATATCAAATCCATTATCTGCTAATTGTTGTTATATAAATATTAAATCAGAATTTTACATTATATGTAATTCTTTGAACGTATAATATAATGAGAATTTTTTCAAAATATTATTTTGATTTTGTTCGATTAAATTTGAACAATATATATAAATATTATCTTAAATTAATAGACATTGGTGAGATTCCAACCATGATTTTATTATTAATTCATTGATGATTATAACTGTATCTCAATTTACAGTTGAACTTACCTCTTAGTATCTTGTCGATTAAGAAGTAAAAGGATAAATTCATTTAAGAGGGGTTTACATCTAATTAACTAGTCAGCAATAATAATTCAAAAGGATGATCAATCATATTAAAATTAAGACATGGTCTAGACTTCTAATAAAACAGTCGTGAACATTTTTTCTCATAAAATAAATAATGACAAAATTTGAAAAATAAACATTGCCATCATATTTACATTAAATCGAAAAAATAATATTTCTTATTTTAATTAAATTAATATGAATATATATCAATTAATTAAAAATCAAATGTAATATATATCATTTTATCCTAATTTTAAATTTTAGGAGCTAAAAAAATTTATTTTATTATATTGTGATAAATAATAAAAAATGATGGATAAAGTATCAACATTAATATATAGCGACTATTTATTAATTAATAAAAAAAATAAAATATAAGCTATATGACTATTTATTAATACGCTTTGGTAGTTGCAAATTGTATGCAAGCAGCTGACGTAACAACAATGACGTCAGCATCACACGTGGAAACGACATTGAGCTTACCAAACTGGCTTTTTATGATATAATATTATGATAGTTTAAAATATAAAAAGAATTTACTATATTATATATTTCCAGTTGACTGTATATAAATATATATTATGAATGATTTGAAGTCATTATTTATTTAGAATTATTAAATAAAAAATGTAATTATTAAAATAAGTTATAATATATAAGGAAAGTGAGTTATATGGGTTTAATATGGAGCAGATATTATCCTATTAAGAGGAAGGGACTAAAACAAAGGAGACTTGAAGGTTGACTATTCACGTAAATTTCCATGCAAGTCTCCCAAGATTCCTTCTTGGAGCATTCAAACCTTTTTGTTTGGAATGGACCAAGAAAATGGCTTGATATAATATAATAACTTTTTACTTGTAATTTACCCACAAGATTCATTCCCGTACAAAGAAAACAGCTCATTTAGCATGATTATTACCATTCAATTTGAGTCATCTTTGAAGCTTATAATACTGTTGATGTCTATCTGCTTAACATGATTGACATATACCATAATAATATATATTATTTATGGATTTATAATAGGTTGTAGATGGAAATAAACAGGCTTATGTATAAGGCTTAAGATTCTTCTAACAAGCAGGAAACTCGGTGGGTAAAGTTTCGTGGGTTCTTCCGAGAGAGAGAGATGATGTGTAGCCAGCCAACCGTGTTGAACTGACTTCTATTAGTATTTTGCGTGAATTTAGGGAGTGTTTCCGCATTCTGGATTCCACTAAAATTGATAGTTATAGTCATGGGTGATTTATATTATTTTAGTTTTCATTTCCAAAATAAATAAAATAAGAAAACTTTAAATCAACAAAGGAAACCATAAAAATTCTTCTTCTATAACAAAACAATTCAGTTTCTATGAGACAGAGATGGACCTGCAAAAGAGTACCTGGATGAAACAGATTGAGGCAGAGTTTCAGGTTTGGGTGCTCCTTGGTAAACCTGTTGTTTGTAATCCGATAATGGTTCAACCCCATACTTCAAGTACAGTTTTTCCACCGAATCGCTCTCTCTCCTGTACAAAGGATCGGACTTGGCTAGGTAACTCTCCCTCCTTCCATCGATGTAATAGGAGCCTGGAGAAATTTCCTCCCTCCTTGCGGAGAGCAGATAAGTGTCGGTGGAAATCGTGGATGAGGAGCCGTACTGGTAAGAATAATATGGATCCCTCCTATACGAGTCCAATGCAGCAACAGTAGAACTAGATGGTGGCACTGCAGAGAATGAAGAAACCTCGTTTCTGCCACTGACATGATTCGTCTGAAACTCTTTCTGAGCCGAGTATATGGGATCTGCAAGAACTGATTCTCTATCCACAAGAACCCTATCACTGTATGGAAGAGATGGCTGTCTCAGAAGGTGATCTCTTTCCAGATTCCTTGAGTACGGATCTAGAGTGGAGGTAGATGCACGTGGAGGAGTCAAGTTTCTTTTCCCTCTTTGAAGTCCATACATTCGATACTCCTTTTCACCCATGTATAAATCACGGGGAGCTTCTTCCTCTCTACGTGTTGATATCACCTCTCTGTGCTCAATACGCTGATCCCTTTCACGGGAGAGCACGGGATAACTCCGTTCACCATTAGCTCTGGTAAACAGTTCCCTTTCGGAATGCAGTTGTGAGTTTCTTAGTTTCTCGTGCGTTCCCCTGTCTTGAATATTTGCCACTGGCGCAGAGTGGACATGAAATGCCCCTGGCTTCACCAACTGGTATGGAACCGAACGAAAAAGTTCACTGAGCTTCCTAACCTGAAACGGGAAATTTGAAGGAATCACGACTACTAACATTCAGAGACAACATACCAAAATATCAGATCATATCAGTGGTTCTCACTTGTCGAATACTAAGTCGAATGTCAAACTTGTTTGTTTTGTCATAATTATCCTTTATAGCCTTCTTGAAAACACTCTCATGAACTGGTATGCAATCCTTGTGGACACTAAACCGTACCTGAGGTTAAAAAACATGATATTAATTAATCGGCAAAGAAATCAGAAACTGCTACGAGCAGAAGTTAGACCAGAAAGAACAAAAAGCAACCTGCGCCGGGAAGGAACCACTGAAAGCCTTGGGCTCCAGCTTCATCCCACCAGAAGAAGATGCTTTGTATATCCCGTACATTAGTTTGAGATCAAAATCATACAGAAAAAGCTTAAGACCAGGTTTCACAGCTAATACAATGTCCTTTTTACCCGCACTCACACCCATGACTTGATAGTGGAAACAATCCGGCTTGGTTTTTGAATTACACATGAATATCAAGCCACCAAGCTGCTCCTTCTTTCTTTGATCTCCTAAGATCTTATCCTTAAAATCAAGCTTTTCTTTGTTCCTCCCATTCATTGAGCATTTCTCCAGACCACCACGCTTCTCTTCCCTCTTTTGGTTGCAATGGCTTTTATTACTTGAACCTGCAATTCTTTCTTCATTCGTTCGAGTCTCTTGCCCCTCACCACTATATTCTTTAGTGGCAGCGTTCTTTTCCAATTTTATTGAACTCTGATTCTTACCATTTCTGAACTCCTTGTTATTGTTTTCACTCTTACCTTTACATAAGCTCTTATCCTTCTCCCCATTTCTCCCTTGCAAATGCCTATCATCTTTAGCTTTTTCAGCTCTCTTTTCCTTCAAAGTAAAGCTACGAGGAGATCCCTTCTTGATTCTGGATTTGGCCTTCAGTGATTTAGGGGCTCCTTTTTTTGACGATTCTGCTTTAACAGGTTTTTGCTCAGCGTTCTCAACTCCGACAATATTCATTTCAGACGAATGTGATTTTGTGGTAGCTTCCACACCTTCCTCATTTTTTGGTTCTGAGGTAAATGGCTTGGCAGACGGTTCAGCAAGACACTCAGATTCTTTGCTGCTATTCTCTTGTTCCGTTATCCTCTGAAACTGATTGGGTTCTCCTGTGAACGCGACAATACTTTAGAATTGCAGAAACAATAAATGAAACATGAACCAAAAAAAATCAATCTAACATCACAATCCCACCACCATCTCATCTCCGCTATATTACCGAACTTAATTTTAAAAACATATTAGCTTTTACGTTCAGTTTTCTTTCAAGGAGATGCTACCTGGAGGTCTCTTTCTAATTTTAGATTTGGCCTTCAATGATTCGAGGGTTCTTCTTTTAGACGATTCTGGTTTAACAGGTGTTTCACTAGCATTCTCAGCTCCCTGATTATTCATTTCTGATGACTCTGATTTCGTTGCAGCTGCCACATCTTCCTTGTTTCTTTGTTCCAAGGCTGATGGATGAGCAAATGCTTCCGAGAGATTGTCAACTTCTTTATCCTTCTCTTGTTCCATAAGCTTATTAAAGTTATGGGATCCTCCTATGAGCAAAAGACCGTTGACTTAATTATCCACAACACTTATTAACATGAATGCTGTTTGTGAAAACAGATTATTATTTTTAAGGATTAAACATGTCATTCAAATGCCTAAAATGGAACTTACAACAAGAAAAACAAAACATTTAGCATCTATCTCTGTATATTATAAATTACCAGTATCAATCAATATATTAGCTTTTATGGCTCTCTTTTCTTTGAAAGAGACGCTACCTGAAGATCCCTTCTTGATTTTAGCTTTGGCCTTCAGCGATTTGGGGGTTCTTTTTTTTGAAAATTCTGCATCAACAGGCTCTTCCGCAGCCTTTGCTGCTCCACTATTATTCATTTCAGATAACTCTAATTTCATGGAAGTTTCCACAGATTCCTCCTTTCTTTGTTCTGAAGCCAATGGCTTGGCACACGCTTGAGCAGAAGCATCAGCTTCGTCACTGCTATCCTCATGCTGGGCTCTATCTTCTGGCAATTTTGCATCACCAGATGGGATCACAGCTTTCTCAGTTCTGTTACTATTTATTTCAGATGACTGTGATTTCATGGCAGCTTCCTTATTTCTTTGTTCTAAGTCCAACGGCTCAGCAGAAGCTTCAGCAGGACTGGCAGCTTCTTTATTGTTATTCTCCTGTTGAGTTCCTTTTTCTACTGATTCTGCTTTAACAGGAGTATTCCCAGCATTCTTATCTCCCCCATTATTTTTTTCAGATAACTGTGTTTTCATGGCTGTTTCCACAGCTTCCCCGTTGCTCTGTTCTAAGGCCAATGGCTGCACAGACACTTCTGCAGGATTGCCAGCCCCTTCATAGTTATTCTCTTGTTCCAGAAGCCCAGGGAGCTTATCGGATCCTCCTGTGAGCATAAGATTATACAACAGCTTTAATTAACCCAAAAAAAAAAAATACTTCAATAAAATATATTACTATAGTCAGAAGTAGACACACCATTTCAAATGCCGAATGACAGTTCCAGCAACAATAAAAGAACAATAACAAAAAAAATGGCTCCATATAGCATCAAACTCTCAGCAATATGTCATATCAGTTACATTACCAAACTTAACTTTATTAATATATTAGCTTTTTTATATCTTTTCTTTCTACCTGTAGGTCCCTTCTTGATTTTAGATTTGGCCTTCAATGATTTGTGGATTCTTTTTCTTGACAATGCCACTTTAACGGGAGTGTTCCCTGCATCAGCAGCTTCCCTATCGTTCCTTTCAAATGACTGTGATTCCGTGGAAGCCTCTTCCTTGTTTCTTTGTTCTAAGGCTAAAGTCTTGGCAGACGATTCAGCAGGATTATCAGCTTCGATACTGTTACTTGTCTGTTCCATAAGTGTATGAAATTGATCTAGCCCTCCTGTTACCATAATAAGTTTAAAAGACTTGATTATCAACAGCATTTATCAACTTAAAATGTTCCAATGAAAATTATCATCACTTTCAAGATTAGATATGGCATTCCATATTCCTAATCACATTCTGGCAACAATGAATAAAACATATGCAACACCATATTATTATCTCAATTACATAACAAGCTTAACGAAACTGCTTTCAAAACAAGAAAGAACAAGTAATTTTACTTTTCTATGATAAGACAAAAGGTGGTAGCAAGTGTTGGGCAATGAAAGAACAACACATCTTTAAGATGATTGGTACTGAAATGAAAATACTAAGATAGACTTGTGAGGATAACAGCTACCTCGTAATGGTCAAGGACTTCTGATGGTAGAAGAGTAAAAAAAAAGTAGGAAACAAATTCCAAAAGAACCGAGGATTATGCGGTCAGTCCCATGCCTAACAAAAATAAATAAATAGAATGGAGCACACGCTCGAACTAAATGAATTAAAAAAATAATGTAGAAAATAATCAAGAAAAATCACTTTCTCTTCATTTGCATTGCAGTCGAAGATAGCAAAAACAATTGACAAATGTGAATAAAGACGATGAAAGAAGAAACAATTCATTTCTCAGGGTTCTCATGCTTAAATAGGTTAACCGAACCACCTCCTCTCTCCTTCAATTCGTTGCCTTCTTCGTCAAATTGACACAGCTTTGCTTGCCTTCAGAAATTAAAATAAAAAAAGAGAAAACAATATATTAATTACAAAAAAAAACAGTTATGTTCAGTCCGATTGACATGCTAAAATAACAGTATTTTACTTACAGATCAGGAATCGGATTCTCGCGCTCTTCACCGGTAGAGATGGTCATCTCCTCCTCCTCATGCTTGACAACTGAATCGACCTGAGCTCCTGTAAAATCAGAATCGCCGTATTCCCCCCCTGAGTGATCGGGTTTAATGCTTGACATTGAAACGCAATTGCTTTCAGAACGAACAATTGAGATGCAAAGTAGATGTTTACAAGGTTAGGTTAATTTCTCGAGAAACAAACAGACTCTAGAATTCAGAAAATTAAACTTCACAATTTCTCTTTAATGGATATTTAGAAAGATAAAAAGGTCTTATAGAGACGCTTCAAAACGGTGCGCACAGACACTCTTTTGGTTATTTCCCGAATTTACCACTCGTTATCGCTAGAAATTACTACGCATAACCTTTGTACCTTTTTATAATTAAATTATTTTTAGTGTATGTAATTTTCATTCTTAAAAACATTAAATTATCAAGTTATTAAAACTATGTTTGATATTTATGTGGAATATTAACATTTATGAAGAGCATTTTATCTCTAATTAAAAACAATTACTCGCAAATATTGTCAAATACGAAGTTATAAAGATAGAAAGGTTAAAAAAGTAATTTTAGGTCAAAAAGTGAATGCTCTTGATGGGGCATTCCGAGAATCGAACTCGGGACCTCTCGCACCCAAAGCGAGAATCATACCACTAGACCAAATGCCCTTGACGGGGTGCTAGTAAACAATTAAAAATCCTCGGAAAGAACTTATCACTGAAAACAAACACTCTCCATCAGCTGCTTCTTCCTTTCATGTACTGCTCCGCAAGTTCCATGATCAGACAAAAACAAACTGCCAGATCAAGTGGAAATAGAACTTCCAGTAAAAGCGAAAATGTTTCATGTCTTTCGATTTGCCTGTGACATTCCATTTAGGAGAAAGTTGCATTACACTGGAGATCATAAGCCAAATGCAAGATGAATGTTGACTCTTAGGAAACACAGAAGTTATCATTCCTGAAGCTATAACTACATGTCTGAAAACAACAGTATAAGGAAAAAGTTCACAGACATCTAGTCAAGCTTCTGCTAACTTCATTACAGTTTTCCAAGGGAACTATTTTGATGGCAGTCCTAGATACAATCAAGAACAAGAAAAAGAAAACACAGGACAATATCATCCGCAGCCTAATATTGTCATTCATTCCACTAATATTACAGAGCCAGGAATCGAAGTAGGGTCAAGCTGCCAGTAGCCTCCAAACTGACCACTGTTCTCTCCCACATGCCGGTGAGCTAAACACTGATGAGAAAATCTAGAAAACTCTGTCAGCGGTATATCCATGGAACTACTTCTTGATCTTTTCGGAGTTGGAGACACGTAAAAGGTGTCGTATCCTTTAACGGGTACCAAAACTGCAACTTTCACACTGCTGCTATTATCTTCTAACACCTCAACAATGTCACATCCCCCTGCAACCTGATCTGAACACATCAACTCGGTATTCCAGTTTTTGTATACCACCCATATCTCACCTTGTCTTGGGTAGATTTCATATGCGCCCCTGCCCGTTGACTTGGCTTCGACCTTGTGAGAAAATGTATTCAGAAGAAGCACGGTATGTTTACCATTTTTAACTCTGAATGTCCCACAAGCAAGAGGCTGCCTCGTGACTTTCTGAAGCGTGCAGGATTCAAGCATAGCCACATGCAATCTGAAGCCAGTTGATTCAATCTTTTTGATTTGAACATAATTCCTAGGTAGCCCATCCTTATCGCTGCGCACTGCCCATATCTGGCCTATTTGAAAGCTATTCTCAGATTTGTCCTTTCTGAAATCATATTCCTCTATTTCGACGGTTCTACAACCTGAAGAACTCGAACCCTTTAAGGGGCTGATGAATCTTCTTCCATCCTTTGCATGTAAATGCACTTTATTGTCAGAGCGCCCTGATTGGTCATCCCTAGAATCTCTGCTGGTCGCCATATGCTTGCCAGGGTTTTCTGATTTCAACTCGCTTGAATTAGCTTTACTAATTATCTTGCTCAGATCTCTTGGAGATCTTCTAGGTATTGAGGAAACTGCTACAAACTTGTTTTCCTCTTGTTTCTTATCTGTTGAGATCTTCTCATGAGCCTGGAAATTAGTGATTCCTTCAGGTCGAGTTATCTCGCTATTGCTTGCAACTTTGTGGCCATCTCCATTACCTGCATCAACTTGATCGTCATCCTTGCATGCTCCAATTGATTTTCTCAAAGAGCCTCCGAGTGCTGAGGTTTCCTTGTTAGGACCACTCCCTATATTCTTAAAAGTATTCTCAGTATCAACCATGCTAGAGATATTGAAAGGCAAGGCAGCAGTATCCAATTCAAAAGACCCTGCAGGGACACCTTCTCCTTCCCTGCCAGACATTCTAAATGAGGGAACGCGATGAGAAAATCTGTACAGCTCACTCGGCCGAATGTAAAATGAGATGACATTATCACTGCTAGCTTGCTGAAAAATGCTAACAAATCCATTCACCTTTTCCAAATAAGCAACCCCAATACCAGCGTCGTCAGTAAAATCTGTCAAGACCACCACAAATTCAAATTGGTAAGGGGGTTTATGTTTTTCTGGTTCCAAACGCCAATCTGCATCCCAATCCTTGAAAAGAGCCCAGGTTTCTCCCTTCTTAGGATATATCCTGTAAGAACCTCGACCATTCCTATTCCTGCATTTCATTTGATGAGAAAACATCAAGCGATCTTCAGTTTCTTCGGTATCCCCAGATTCATACATACCACAACCAACAGGCAAATCTTCATCACACCATTGTTGCTCAGCTTCCGCATCTGAAACTGCCTCTAGCCAAGTAATTTGCAGCTTGAAACCAGGAGTGAACACTTTTCTGATCCTCACGTAAAATCTTGGCATGCCATCATGTTGATCATATACAGCCCAAACTTGATTGACACAAAAAATATTTTCAGCCCCCTCGCTTTCAAAGTTACTGAAATCTGGATCAGCACAGTGAAAGACTTCAGTTTTTTGTGCATCTTCTAGATTCAAATCAGATGTGTTAGTTTTGGATGCCTCATCATTGTTCTCCAAGTCGATACCAGCCCTGTCTGACATGGACACATCCTCTCCTTTGGCTTCAGACTCTCCACTTCTGCTTTTCCTGCTTGGTAATCTTTCTTCAAGACTCGAACTAGCCTTTTGTTTGGCCTCTTCAGGTACCCTGACATCTACACCTGTTGTTTTCATCTGTGCATCATTCATATGAGATAAGCTATTTGCTCTTGATCTTTTTGCAGGGGGGTCAACAAAATCATCATCATCAAAACTTTCCTCGTAAGAAATATGTTGCTTCTGCCTTGAAGATTTCCTAAATTGATGGTCAGCATTGGATCCAGAATTCTGTGCAGAAATATCACCGCCATTTTCCTCTGTAACCACATTTTCTTTATTGCTAGCTTTCTTGCTTTTGTCAAAAATGTTGCTGAACTCCTCCCCCGGCTTCCAGCATCTCTTATTACTCGTGATTTCTGAAGTTCCTGATACCTTAGGTTGCATTGCCTCAGATATCGAAGATGGGACACCTCCACTCCCAGCTTTGACATCCATATGGCCATTCCCATTATTTCGTGATTTAGCGCTCCCACCAGTCCCAGTAGCACTTTCTACCTTCGACTCTTTTGGTTTGTTCAGACCAACATCAGCAACTTTCTCTACCTTTGCAGTTGCTTTGAACCATGAAAACCCATTAGGAAAACTCATGCCAGAAGGTTTTCCACCAAAATTTGGTGGCACAGCTCCAGAGGGACCGTGATTTGGAACTCTTTTTTCATTGGGAAACTGATTGAACGTGGCTCCAGGTGGAATACCCAAATCATGAGCAATAAAAGGCTGCTGGCAATTCTGACAACGTAACATCTTTTTTAGAAAATCTCTGTAGTACTCATACCTAACATTACAAGCGGGACAGCCTGTCCAGAATGTTAGCTTCTTTGGCGCCTGAGTACTATGTGAGCTCGTGTATTGTGTGCGAGGACCATTAGAAAAATTGTTTGCAGCCACATGCTGTTTCTCATTTTTCTTGACAAATGAATTCTTATTTGAATGATCAGATTGTGGCCTTGATGCAACTGGCCTCGATGAATTTCTACACTTCATATCATATACTTGACGTTTGACTGGATCTGTAAGCACCCTATTTGCTTCTCCAATTAGCTTAAAAGCAGCCTCGGCACCTGCAAACTTATTCTTGTCTGGATGCAGTGTGAGTGCTAGCTTCCTGAATTGCTTCTTGATAACAGCCTCATCTGAAAACTTTTCAATTTGGAGAATTCCATACCAATCCATTTCTGACCCGTTAAGTTTGTTTTGTGCAGAACAATGTACCTCGCAGACCATTACAATCTGGGATATGTTATCCAGATCAGGATATAGTTGCCGTGCCTTCAAGGCAACCCGTCGTGCACCAGCAAAATCTCCACTTTGCATCTTCTTTTCTGCAATTTCCTTTGCTCTAAAGGCCTCTTCTTTGTTGCATTCCATGGCGAACAAAAACCAGATAATATCCAACTAGAAGGACTCAGTTTATGGAGTATACACCTATAATAACAGGCAACTTCTTCTCTATCCCATCAAAATCCAATTAACACCAAAGATTACCTCTGCATTAAAACCCAATACAAGCAAGTTAAGATAAACTTTTCTGCAAATTGTGTACCAACAATGCATTTATTTGAAAACAATAAATCATCATTACCATTTAAATAACAAAAAGCAAGAGATACCGAAGCTCTGAACATTCACCACGAACTTCAGATCATCCCAGTATTGCGAAACTGAAATATTCAGCAACTAAAATCTGCATAGAGAATGAGATGTAATTAGACCCATCTGGCTAGCAACTTAACATGACAGAACATACAAAAGTAGGGTTCCCCGGAAGAAACCAATAGAACCAAAAACAAGGTATTTCAGAAATGTACCAAGAACATAAATTTTCATTTCCAAACATGCATATATGCATAAGCAAACATGGGCCAATTAGCTCTAATACTTAACAAACTTGGATAAAACATTAAACAAGCCTATGAAACTAAATTTGATCAATAAGCATTCTCAGGCTTTTTTTTTTTTAAAAAAAAAAGACAACAACAACAGGAGAAAGATTCCCTGTAACTTTCCTACCATAAAAGCATGTTAAACCCAAAAGAGGAAAAGCAAAAACAGTGAAGAGACGAAAATCTCAAGAAACCCAAAATCATTTTGACAACAAGGAAAAGGGGAAAAAAAAAAGCCAATCCTAGATCATCATCAACAAAAAAAACAACACTGACTCACAAGTCATAATTCAAGGACATGCAACCAGAGACAGAGAACCCAATTGAGCAAAGGGGATAAAACCCCGGGTAATTTGATACATAAGGACAGTGGTCAAGCAATACAAGAGGGTTAGAGAAGATTAACTTACTTGGGTCAGTGACAAAAAGTCCATGGATTTTGATTGTTTTAACTGAATTTGGAAGAAATGTGGAGGGAAAGCGAGGGAAAATGCAGCGGGAAGAGAGAAGAAAAGAAAAGGTGAAAGATTTATGAAGGTGAATGGGAGTTTTATTGAGCCCCCCCCCTCAGTTTGTGGAATATCTCCTTTTGGTCCCAAATTACTTCAGTGTTTCCTCTTTTAAATTGTGAGATTCAATAACAGTCTGCATCTAGGGTTTATAATGGGCTGGGCTTCCATTTCTCTGTAAAAGGGGTTTATTAGGAAAAATATTACTTTAATATTTTTAAAATTCTCATTTTTAATTAAATATATTTTTAAATCTCATCATATATATATATATATATATATAATAATATTAATAATCAATCATTAAAATAATACGTCCATTTGAATGTATATTTATATATTTTATTATACTAGAGTTTCATAACGTACGTTGCATGTTAGGATAAATTTTTTGACCCGTCATTTATAATAATTTTATATTTTATATTTTCAAATTTTTTTGATCCGTCATTTGTAAGTATTATGTACTTATTTAAAATGTTATTTATATAATGTTTTCATCCATTTTTTGATAAAAAAAATGGGAGCAAATATTAATATTAATTAGCATAATATTAAATTAAATTAAATTTTATATAATTATCTTGTTAAATTTGAAAAATGTATGCCTTAATATGAATTAATATAATATTAATCATTACATCATTATTAAAATTAACAAATTGAAAATGTAAATTAATATATAATTTAAAGATAAATACTACTCATTTTATTTGTATTTATTAGATACTAATTTTATTCAAAGTTAAAAACTACTAATTTTATTTAAATAAAAATACTATTTATTTTATTTATATTTATTAGCAACTAAATTTTGAATTAAAAAAATTACTAATTTTATTTATATTTAATACCTATTAAATTTTATTCAAAGATAAATATTACTAATTTATCATTGATTACATATTAATTATTAAA
>CANYBF010305581.1:0-10791 GCA_948192965.1 Dalechampia spathulata
ATAACCACCATTAGGCTTAGAACGTGTCCCCATACGACGTCTGTACGATGTATCCCTGACGTCACAGGTACTGGTCTCCTCTTGGGGGTCGCTGCTTGGGGCGTGGGAGCATGTCTGCCTGGGTATGGGCTGGGTGTGACACAATCAATGCAAAAATTTTAATATACAGATTATCATAATTAATTTAAGCTTATTAACAAGCCTGAATTATATTTAAGAGGGTCCCAGAAGTCCAAAAATGGGGTTAAAAATACATTTAAAGTTAAAATGAATAGTTTGATTCGTATAGAAAGCAATATGCATTACATGTTGCAATAAATGATTCCAACATGTGTTGCACATTGTAGGAATAGTACCAATATGCACCACATGTTGTGAAAATTATGTGTGTTGCACATTGTAAGAATAATATCCACATACATTGCATATTTTGAGAATAATGCAAGTTTGAAATAGTAACTAGACATGAAAAATACCCAAAAACAATAAATTTAATCATGAGTTATCATTTTTAATACTTTTATAATCTTATATTTCATCATTTGGACTTAAATATGCATTTAAATTAAACTTAATTATTATAATTTGACATATTTTTCAGGAATTAAGAAAGCTTTGATTTTTGAAAATAGGTTTTTAACACTCAAAATCTTTAAAGATTAATGATTTGTAATCAAACCAAATCATTTATACAACTATGAAGCATAAATACTACTATGAAGTTTAATGTTTAATCAAAAATTGATGAAAAACTTGTAGAAATTTTGCCTAGATTACAATAAATGTCATGTGTTGCAAAGAAAAAGGCAACATGTGTCACACATTAGACAATGTGCATCTTATATTGTAATGAAAATGTAACGTGTATCCCATGTTATTGAGTAAAGTGTAGAAATTTATCAAATCATATGAGAAGAGTAGAAAAACATCAAAATAAAGGGAATAAAGGCAAGAAAATGAAAAAACAATGGCTTTCAAAGCTTAATTAAAGTTGGTGTTAACTAATCTTGATTCTAAATGTTTGAGGAACAATTTAGTCCAATAATTAGCCTAATTAAGTATAATTAATGTGATTAATTATTTATGGAGTGATTTTAGTAGAGTTTGGATATTTTAAACTAATTGTTACTTGATTTTTTTGCAAAATACATGTTAAATATTTATACGGACTATTGTGAAATTTTAAATTTCCAATATAGGATATTTTATCCATATGACAATGTGCATCATACATTGATGAATGTGCATCATATATTGCTAAAAATAATGAATATGTCATGCATATTTGTCAAAAATGGCAATATGCACCACAAATAGGGCAGTACGTAATGCATACTGCTTAATAGGCAAGCCAAAAATCTAACATTTAGCTTAACTTAAGGTTAATTTTTGGTTTAAAGATTCCCTTAATTATGAAATCAAGGTAAGTTTCATCATAAAGCTATAAAAGGTGAAAATTAAGGGGAACATAATCATAAGAATAGAAAGAATAAAAGAAAAATTGAAAAATAAGGAGAAAATAATATTAATGATAGAAAATAAATTGAAATTCAAAGAGAAAATATAGAAGATAAAATAAAATGAAGAGAAAATAGTATCTTACTAGCAAAAATGAAAATCTAGTAGAATTGGAAGAAAAACAATGTAAAAAGCTATGATAACTTTAAAAATTGAAAATGTAAACTATGGTATTTATGTAAATAACCCTTTAAAAGACTTGAGGTCTAAAATTTATAAGTTTGATCCTTATTGAGCTCTCATCTTTCAAGAAAAAACACCTTATTTAGTTTAGGTAATTAAAAATACTTTTATTTTAAAAATTTTTTTATTTTTGATATGAAATAATATCTTATTACATAATGTAGTAAGACTAAGTAAATATAATTGTTATAGTTCAGTGGTTTGACACCAAATTCTAGCATTTCAAAAGTCAAACCATGTTATCATTTTAATAATGAAGGAAACTTAAAATATAAATTAATTTAAAATTTCTTTGTTGAAATTAAGTGTATTTAATCCAACTATTAAAAAATGTAATACATATATAAATCAAACTAATGAAGAACCTTGCATGGCTTTAGATTCTATAAATTCATTGATCATTATTAAAATATATCTTCAAACTATTAAAAAAGAAAAGAGAAACATTTTATAATAATATAAAAATGACATGCAATAGACATTCATCATAATATATCAAAATAATGTAAATAATTTTATTTTCAATAAACCATAATTATACAATCAAAAATAAAAAAGAGAGATTGAACTGTAATGTCAATATTATGATTGCAATTATGAAATATTTCATGGAAGTATGAAATATTTCATGGAAGTAATGGATAACTTATTAATAAGCATGAATCATAAATTCAATCTCTAAATACTCAAAAGAGAAGGAGTACGAATGAATGACAATGAAATTGTTTTATGAGGAAATGATAATGAAATTGTTTTATGAGGAATAATTGCCATGATAATAAATTAATGGAAAATCTAATTGATTTGGAAAGGAATTTACCAAGTAAAGGAAAATGAAAAAAATAATCTAAGTAGGAGCAAAAATGACTTGATAAGAGTTTGCTTACAATTTCCAACTATAAATATTTATAATAGAAAAGGGGTTAATTAAGATGAATTACATTAACTCTCTTTCCATCATCATCACAATTATTTAAACAATTTTTATGATTATTATGGCTAATACTTTATATCCATTTTTATTTCAATATAAAGTACTTAATTCAATAAGATGATGAAATATAAAACAATAATTAAGCAAAAGGCCTAAAAATCATGAAAATTCAAACACTTGATTTTTATGACATAACTAAAGTAGCAAACAACTTCAACATAATTAGATACATTAAAGTTTCAACTCCTCTTTAATCTAGCTTAATTGCTAACCATGATGAGTCATAAAAACTAATAGTTATAATCCTTTACAAAGGAGAGAGAAATGTTGTGTGCAACAAATATATTTTAAAAAACATAAAAGCAAAATGATAAAAAAAATGGATACCAAAATTTTAACATGATTTGTTCATAATTTTAAGTTACACTTAGATAATAGAATCTAAATAAATCTTCCATTATAATAAATATAATCAAAAAGTAACTAACTTACAATTTTGTCACTTTCATCCCTTTAAGAAATAATCTCTTAAGTTCTTTTATATTTCTTTGAAAATAATTAAATTTTTGTTTTAAATATTTGTGGTGTATCTTTGTAGAGAATGATCATGTCTTTTATAAGCAAACTTATATTTATCATAAAGTAAAAGTTAATTTTTTGATATTTGTTTTCTAAACATTTTTTTTATAAAATAAGTGATAGCTCATGCACCTTCTATATAGTTGGGCCCAATAAATCTATCCTTCTTGATAATGTGGAAGTTTCATCATCCCGACTACTAATCAATTATGCTAAAATTTCCCTTTTGGTAGTGTATTTGTCAACATATATAATATATTTTTATAAATATGAATATTTTCTAACTATAGCTACTTCTTCTTTATCACATCTTTAATCTAATGACATCTCACATTATTATGTTTTGATTATAAGTGAAAGGATAAACCTTAACGAATATGAATAATGCTTTAACTGTCATAAAATATATAATCGTTTTCTTACCTAAAACTCACTAAGAACTATTTCATTTATAATAACTCTTTGCAAACTTATATTATTATTATAAACTTTGATTTAGTTAAAGAAAATGTTATTAGGATAAGTATTCCATAAGAGTTTGTTTTGATTTTAACTTTTGTAACCTATGTATTTTTTGTTTATGAATGTTTGTATACTTTGCTTAGTTTAGTATGAAATATATCAGTTGTTAAACTTTACTTGGTATCAAAACTTTCATGATATCATGTATAATGGTTCCTCTACCACTACGCCTTTTTCTTCACCTATTCATTCTTTTTCTTGTTTGCCATTTCATATCTCCAACATTAAAAATCATGTCTTAGAAACACTTACCTATATGAACTATCTCCTTTGGAAATCACTTTTCCTATATGTTTTTTATAGCTATGGCATTATGGGATTTATTAATGGGCCTCATCCTTTCCTACGTACTAATTTTTTTAGTCTTGATAATACTTCCATTCCTAATCTTGATTATGCATCTTGGTGTCAAGTTAATTCTCTTATGATGTCTTAGATACAAGCAACTTTATCATATAATATTCTTCATAGTTTATTAAAATCCAATGTTACTCTTATGATTCAGGATGCATGGATTTTTCTTGAACATCTTTTTAAAGATCAAGCAAACGTTAGACTTATTTAGTTGAAGTTCAAATTTTTAAATACTATTAAAGATTATCTTTCTATTAATGCTTATATTTAAAAGATGAAGACTACATATGACTCTCTCACTTCTATTGGTCATGATTTGTATGAAAATGATCTTGTTCTTCAAATTTTTGAAGGCTTATTAATTAATATGAGAATGTCATCATTAGCTTGACTTCTTAAAAGGTTTTTTCTGCTTTTATTGAATTACATATGTCCTTGTATTTTAATAACTTTGTTTGGCCAAATATAATCATTCTTCAACTAAGGATAATCAAATTACTCTTTATGTGACTTAGTCTATCTCTACTTCCAATCCTCATTTCTCAGTTAGTCAAGGCAGTGCATCTAGTTGAGGTAATTTTTATTTTGGTTTTTCCCATGGATGCAGTTGTGGTTTTTACTTTATGTATAATTCTATTAAACATGGTTAGTTTCAATCCTTTCATGGTCTCTCTTCTTGAAATATGATTTCTCCTCAACAAGGCCTCCTTAGTCCATGATCATCATATGTATATCACAGGTTATCGAATATGCAATATCAATTATGTTATGAATATGCCCATACTTCTAAAGATTGTCCTCAATTATAATGTCATCTAGCTTCCTCATCTTTAGTACCATAAGTGCATCAATATTTTCAAGCCATGACTCTTCAAGAGCCTTTTAAGGTCACATGGCTACTTGACAATATAGTTACTTTCCATAGGACTTCCACACCCAGTATGCTTCTTTCATAAGTTTGATCTTAAAGATGTTTTAATCATCCCTTCCTTATTTTAAAATCTTATTTCTACTAAATCCCTTTTTATTCTCATCATTCTAAGTCAATGTTTCCTTTTTAGCTAATACATTTCAAAGTATGGACGTCTTTTTATGGATGATTGTTCCCATTATACTTGGCTTTCTCCAATGCATAATAAACATTAAGTGTTATCTATTTTCAGAATCTTTATTCGCTTATTAAAACATAATTTGGTGTTTCTATTAAAAATTTTCAATGTGATAAAGGTAGTGAGTTTGTGAATCATAAGTTTTAATACTTTTTTGCTTAGCATGGTATTTAATTACAATTATCTTGCCCACACACTCCTAAATATGGTTCAAACCCTATTAATTTAATCAACCTTACCTTCTAAATTCTAGGTGGATATTATTCTGATAACAATTTCTTTGGTTAATATTTAACCAACACAAGCATTATAAGGTCGTCCTCTTTATTTTGTTCTTTATATTTATGTTCCTAGTTATTCTCATTTATGGGTTTTTGGTTATGCCTGTTATCCCAATTTAATGTTACAAGTTTCCAATAAGTTGAGTCTTCAATCTATCCATTGTATGTTCATCGACTATCTTATTAAATATAAAGATTTTAAGTGTTTAGATCCTAGAATTGGTCATGTTTACATCTCCTACCTCTTCTTTCTCCTGTCCATTTTATTCTATCTCAATAACCTATTGTTATGTCATTCCTACCTACATCTCCACCATCTACTTCAAATCCTATATCTTTAGTTGCATCCTCTCCTACAACAAGCCTTTGAGATTCTTCCTTTTTTAATTCTTCATATACTACTATATCTTTATTAAATTTATTGTCTTCTTTTTCTAGTTTACCATTGTCCTCATCTACCATAAATGCTTATCCTATGCTCACACACATAAAAATTGGACATCTTAAACCTAAAATTTATTCTTCCTTTCTTGCTAATTCCCAGTCAAACTCATATGTTGTTAATGAACCAAAAGCTTATAAATAAGTTGTTCAATCGTATTATTGGTGTGCTATTATGTCTAATGAATATGCTATATTACTTAATAATAAAACTTGATCCTTAGTACCTTATCCTAAGAATGCTAATGTGGCTGGCTCTAAGTGGCTTTATCAAGTTAATATAAAGTTGATGGCACAATTGAACATTATAAATCTCATTTAGTGGCCTAGGGTTATATATAATAGGTTGGCAATGAAACATTTAATCTTGTTATAAAACTAACAATAATTTGTATTATTCTTTCTCTTATTATTTCTCATAATTGGCATATTACTCAACTTGATGTTTAAAATGTTTTTCTCTATGGGTTTCTCACTAAAGATATGTTTATGATATAACTACTTTATTACATGATTCTCAACATGCTACTTATGTGTGTAAGTTGCAAAAAGCTTTGTATTGGCTTAAATAGATGCCTTGTGCATGGTTTCATTGATCTACTACTTTTTTTTAACTTCTATTGGTTTTTTTTAGCAGTAAGGCATATCATTGGGCATTTATCTATAAGAGTGGGATAAAAATGGTTATTCTTCATTTTTTATTTTGATGATATTCTTATACTATCTCCTAGTTTATCTCTTGAGCATTGCTTATTAGGATGTCTTCAATCTAAGTTTTCTATATACAATCTCAATAAGCTAAATTATTTTTTAGGCATCAAAGCCTCATATAATTCAAATGGTGTGTTCTTGCATCAATGAAAATATGTTGAATCCTTATTATTACGTAATGGTCTCATTACTTCAAAATCAACTACTACACTTATTCTTTCATTGGGACATCTTCCTAAAGGTAATTCTTCTTTATATGATAATCTTACTCAATATTGGAACTTGGTTGGTGCTTTACAATATCTCACTTTGACTTATTTGGATATTACTTTTACTATTAATCAAGTATGTCAACATATTCATTAACCATATACAAAACATATGTAGTATGTTAAACGTATTCTTTGATATATTAAGGGCACAATTGATTTTGGCTTGTAACTATATAGGTAATTCTACTAATTTAACTAGGTATAGAGATATAGATTCTGGTGGTTGTTTGGATACTTATCAATTAACAATTGGATATTGTGTTATTCTTGGTTTGAATTTAGTTTCTTGGTCTATTAACAAATAACCTACTATTTCTTATTTTAATGCTAAATTTAAATATCGAGCTTATGCTTCCTTAGTTGTTGGGTTACTTTGGGTTTAAAAACTTCTTGGTGAATTACAAGTGAATATGTGCTTTTTGCCTTCTGTTATATATTATAACAATATTAGTGTTACATACATGGTTACCATTTTAATTCAACATTCACGATCGAAAACATATTCAACTTGGCATACATTTTATTCAGAATTGTTGTAAAATTTAAAGGTTCAATATATATCTCTAGTTCTCATCAATTAGGTTATTTATTTATGAAAGGGATTTCTACTACATGTTTTCAATATCTTCAAAGTAATTTATGCATTGTTCCACCTATGAATTGTAGGGGATGTTAGGATAAGTATTCTATAAGAATTTGTTTTGGTTTTAACTTCTATTACCTATTTATTTTTAATTTATAAACATTTGTATACTTTGCTTATTTTAATGGGGAATAATATCAGTTGTTAAACTTTGCAAGTGTAACATACTTTTACAACTTTGATTGTTATAACATAACTCCCTATAAAGGTAATCAAGTAACCTAATGCTAACTTTCTTTAGTGAACATTCCCAAATATATTTGCATTTATATACCTAAGTAATAAATGCTACATATAACTAAAGCATAAACATATTTTAAATGTACTATAAAGATACGTAAGAATCTATTTAACCATAACTTAATGTTCCTTTCTAGGATTTAAAAGGAGTTGCCTTGTCACTCCACTAGAGTGAGCAATATTTACCTATGCACATATTATGACATACACCAAATTTTTAACCATTAAAGCATATAAAACTTTAGACATTGATTTCTTTACTTCATTTACAGAAAGGTGCTCTTTAAAACTTAATTTAAAGTGATTAGTAAAAGGACTAACCACTTTTAACTTTATTTATATCAAACATTGATCGAGTGCCAAAATACTCTATTTTATGCCCATAAATAACTCATTATAGCATAGTAAAGTTGATAGAATAGTTTACTTGTCTATGTTTTATACTTTGCAGGATAAAATGGGGAGTTTTGAAGAAACGTACTTAAAAGGGAGACTTTATAACATATTTGGATTGGAGGTTAGGGATAAGGTTTGTGGTCATAAGTTGGACCAAAATGACATGACGTGTATTATTTTTAAAAAGCTGAACATGGAAGAGTTTGGAAAGGATTTAAACTCTTGTGACCAAAGATTAGGCATAATATTTATCTCCTTATTTTTATTAGTTTATTAGTTTTATTTTCCTCCTATAAATAAAAATGTATTCCTATGGAGAAGGGGGTTAGAGTTTAGATTCTATTTCAAAAAACAATTAATTGTTTCATTTACTTTTCATTAATTCAAGTCTTATTTTCTTTTCATCTACTTTATTTTTCTGTATTTTTTGCCAATAATATGTGGCTAGGCACTTTTCTTTTCCCAATTGGAAGTGATTTAAGTTTATTTATTAATGACTATGTGAGGTCTAAATGATCTTAATTCTAATGGTAAAAGAACTATTCTTTTTAACTCTAAATTTTGCAGAACCATTGTAGATCTTAAAACATGTAAATAAGGCCTATTACATGACTCTAAGATCCACAAATTGCTAAGTGAGTTGCTTGATACGTAAAAGTCACTCAACTCACTGAAGTAGTAACCAAGGTACTATCTTTTGTTGTGGCTTGAGTAGTTTTCCTTATGAGTTAAAGGATTTAGTTTGAACACGAGGGATGTTGGATTACTATTGTTAACAATAGTTGGGTCCTTCTAATTCCTAATGCAATTTTAGGAAGACTTATAAGAATCTTATTCCATTACGTCTATCCCAGATTTAAAGGCATTTTCATAGAGCTTGTTCATGGTGTCTTACAAACTAAGGAAGGATTAGGGTATGTGAGACTGTCTCGATAAACTATAACTGCTTAGTGTCATGTTATCATTAGACTATAAATGAATCGATGATCATAGTTGGTTGATGAATACTTAAAGCTTTTGGTTGGGAGAATTTCTTATTATTGAATTTCCTTTATTTTATTTTGCTAAATTGTTTCTTCATTTACTTATTACTTTCCAAAATCCCTTTTTGTTTATTTTTGGCGTAAAGAATTAAGGGGTTGAATCATCTCTGTGGGATTGACCCGTACTTCTACTGCTATAAAATCAGAATTCTTACGTGTAGGTACTAAGGAATTAATTTGATGGTATTGACAGCCGATCAAATTTTGGCACCGTTGCTGAGGATGGTAACTAACATTTCTTAATTCTTTATTTATGACTCGATATTTTGTAGGTAATCTTAACTTTGACATAGAAATCAAAAAAACTATGAAAAGATTGAGAAAGGAGGTAAAATTCAAAAAACTTACCTTAGTCTTGGAGAGTTATTGTACCTATGAGGAAACAACCACTAATAACTACTCGGATAACAAGAGATATAACAAAGCTAATATGGCCATAAACAACAAACAGACTTTGAGATAAATGGCTGCTGCACCCATAAACCAATCCCTACTTTGTATCACTTATGAGGACTTAACAGGACCCCTTGAACTTAAATCTGGACTTATACAGTTACTGCCTACTTTCAAAGGCCTGGAAAATGAAGACCCATATAAGCACCTAAAAGGGTTTCATATTGTCTGTACAAGAATGAAGCCGCAGGGTGTAAACCTTGAACACATCAAACTAAGAGCTTTTCCATTTTCTCTTGCAGATGCCGCTAAAGATAGGTTGTACTACTTGCCTTTTAGAATTGTCACAACATGGAACGAGATGGTCAAGTTATTCTTAGATAAATTTTTTCTAGCCAAAAGAGCCACCCAGATTAGGCAAGATATATTCAACCTGGTAAAAAGACATGGAAAATCTTCATGACTATTGGGAACGTTTCAAAAGATTATGTGCCTTATGCTCATAATATGGGATCACAGAGCATAACTTGATACATTATTTCTATGAGAGAATATTACCAATAGAGAGGAAGATAATGAATTCCACGAGTGGTGCAGCTGTTGTAAATAATACATCGCAGGAAGCTCATAATTTGATTGACATAATGGTAACTAATGCTCAATCTTTTAGCACCAAAAAGAGGAAATCTAGGATGGTTCATGAGGTAAATGTTTCAAGACTTGAAAACCAAATAAAAGAACTCACATCTATTATGCAGGAACTCGTAATAAATATGAAACCAGCAAGAGCTTATAGAATTTACACTCAAATAGATCATCCAACTAATCAATGCACCTCGATTCAAGAGGAGGAAACTAAGGAACAAGCAAATGCTCATCCCAACCTGTGTTATGACAACCAACAGTTGAATTTTCAGTAAAAATTGAACCAATAAAAACATTGTCGCACCCTAATTTTGGATCGGTCGAATTGATTGGGATGAATCGAGCTTATCTCCTCGTTGTTTTGCCCTCACGGGCATCTCGATTTGTCCCAGTGCATTCCAGGATTCAAGTTAGGCTGCCTTAGAGGCATTTCTGACATTTTGGGCACTTACCCGTTCGGGTAAGTGTTGGGAGCGAATCGGGTATGTTACTTACCCGATCGGGTAAGTAGTTTACCCGTTTCGCCA